>MQTX01000193.1:3049-107961 GCA_009735665.1 Angiostrongylus cantonensis | reverse complement strand
GATCTCTGGATCACTGTGGCTGCATCGAATCAGCTTTTCGTTCGCATTCAACGCACCAGAAACGATCAATGGCAGAAGAGTTCAAGAAAGAAATTCTATGCAATCATTCCATCTACTCACTGGGCTACTTCTGCTCGGGAGAGGAAAGATGGAAGATTTACTGTCGTCCTGTCGAGTCACTTGATGATGAATGGGACGATAGGTGATACATGTGATGCGTTCCTTGACAACAGTTACACTGGCAAGCACTTTTCTTTAAGTGAATAACAAAATTTTTTTCACTCCTCACCTAGTAATTCATCGTCCTGGTACCCATGGATGCCCTTTAATACAAGTGAAGACGGGCCATCTAGGTGTCGAAGTAGTCACTACAAGTTCGTGATATTCCTCGCGTAGCAGATTACACCCTTTCATCGACGTCGAAAGGTGTGAACAGAAAAACAGGAACATTGCTTTAATTAATCCAAGAGTCACAATTTTTACAATCCATAGTGTTGAACATCACAGAGCAAAGACTATCTCCAATCTTGTCTTAGTCACCTGCTTTATCTCAAGCTTCCACTTCATGTTTTTTTAAAATCGCTTCTTATACGATCCACTTTTCATATCGACTGTACGGATCCTTCCTCGCATCCGTAATTCACGAAGTCCTCCCAACTTTTACGTGTGGCTTCGGCTAGTTGAGGATTTCCACTCCATTGTGACTGTCGTTGAGTGCTGGTCGAATCAATTCTCCCTGATGTTCTGAGATAGGCCGAGCTAGAGCATTCCCATTTGGATTGCGGCGACAGATTTTTCTCGGACAAGTCAGGTACCAATTTGCCGACCCCGGAGGGATCGAAGGCTTGGTGGACCATGGGGCAGAGATCGATTCCACGTGCGTGTCGCAGTGGCTCCTCCAGCCACTGCGCCACACGCGCCGTTTCTAACTGAAACAAACTATAAAATCCGACAATTGTAAAAAAAAGGTCCCAAACACTTTTTCTCACTCGCTACGGGTTGCATGTTTTGGTCCATAGAAATGTGGTACGTGTGAAGCCATGTCCTTCTAGCGTTTACTTTACGTTCGGACTGCGAGGCTTCCTTCACTAGGAAACAATGCATTGACGAATTCTGTCATCCCTGTCACATCGCCATTTCACTGATAAGTTAATAAGCTAGAAGCTACATTAATTATATCTAGTTAGTTACACCGCTTATCTCACTTCCTGGTCACATTCGTCCTTTGACGCATTTAACCGCAGTGTTTATTCGTGACTTTATTAGGGATAATCCACCTAGCTTCTTTCTTTAGGATTCAATAGTATCATTTGACGTGATCAATCCTTCCAAGAAAACAAGTGCTTTAATCCTACATTAAACAATTCAACGAATTACACACCCTACCAGATAAACACGAAACGGTTGGCCACGGAATGGAATAATAAAATATTGAGTTACAGCAAAAATCCATGCTATGTGAAGACTAAAATACAAAGCTAAGAGAAGAATGAGCTCCATCCAATAAGTTGCAGTAGTTGTAGAAATAAGAAGTTTCACCTTAAAAAAGATAGCAGGAAAAAAAAGCAACGTATACCATATAAGGAGCAACGCTCGGTATTTTGCAGTACTTCTCTGCACTGCACATCCTTTGGTGGCGAGATCATGTGGAGAGCCCCCATGTGCCGGATAGGGGGTTAATCGAGGACCAAAAGCGATTTTGCTTCCCTGAGACGCAGTGCGTTGGTATGTTCTCATTTATTCGGATTGTATTCTACGAGTCTATTCGACCAAAAGCCTTCAATCAAGTGAGAAGGTGTAAGAAGGAAAGAGAAGTCGCTTCCAAAAAATAAACTTCCTATCTGCTCTAGGAAAGAAGCTGACGTGATCAATCCTTCCAAGAAAACAAGTGCTTTAATCCTACATTAAACAATTCAACGAATTACACACCCTACCAGATAAACACGAGAAAAGAATACTTATATGATTAGCCAGAAAAGCATTAGAAAGAATGGAACTAACGGAGACGCAATCTCTAGTGAGCGCTTTGCTTAAAGCGGCTGACATCGCCGATAACCGGTTGCTAACCGGACACCCAGTCAGATATTGCAATGCTAAGTTCGGAATAAGGCACCATCAAGGAATGGTTAGCAATCCTCTGTTCCTCTCCTTAGTAATGAGCTCCCAGGTTGTCCACCCTCAAAGCTATAAATAAATGGTAAAATTATTTATATGCAACATTATTTTCCAAAAATCAGAGTCAACAGAGCCACATTTAAACAAAAAAACATCATCAACAATTCTCTGATGGCATACAAAAACACGCATAGACATTATACGATCATTTTAAATACCCATTCAAGCAACACATAAAGTATTTCTAGATTTTCATTCGTGAACATCTCCATTCGATCAATTTCAGGTCAACCAAGAATTAAGCAACTGTCGTTCAGAAACATCCTAATTGCTTTGGAATTCACAACATTGACCTCAATAAGGTAAAATAGGAAGCTATACATCAACAATGGAGAAAGGAAATCAATCGATAAATACCATCTCAGTGAAATAGAACTGAGGTATCTGACCTCCGTTTCACGCAAAGACGAGCGTACAGTTGAACACGTAGCCCTGGAAGTGAACAAAGGAATAGATATCTAACATTTACACTCTTGAAGCAGATAGTGCTCAAGCCATTCTTAATACTTAATACTTGAACATAATAAAAGCTAAAAGCTGTTGGCGTTAATCAACCCCTGAGTGATACGCCATGCATTCAACTTCATTAAGCAACGTTGGTGGTGACTGAATGCATATCTGGCTTTTACAATGACTCGCGATGGCTTACCGATGTATCGAGCCTGTGCGGTTGTCCTCCCAGATAAGTCTGGAACTAATTAATTTGCTGACCCTGGAGGGGCTTGGTGGGCCGTGGGTTCTGGGTTCGATTACATGTGCGTGTCGCAGTGGCACCTCCAAGCACTGCGCCACACGCACCCCTGTGTGTTAACCTAATACGTTGTGATAAGTAAATGCCACAGTGTTTCAGGTGTGCCCCCGTCTAATCACAACATTGGGACTAAAGGCAATTAGAAAACTATGACACGAGGAAAACATCTCAGTAGCAATTTTATTTCACTGCTTGGCAAGTGGTAATAACATGTAATGCCAGGAAGGAAATTATCGGATGCACAGAAAATGTGTAAGTCATAACGCAGAATATTCTACTGTGCGTACACACTTCAGCTGCATAAGAGTTAATATCTGACTCATTTTAAATATAAATGCGCGTTTTACTAAACCAACAATTTCTGTGACTTGAGTAATTTAGCTATAGAGTGTACCGGCTAATTCACTAGGAGAGGTCAGATCTGCACAATGCTGTCGCGATAAATATGGCTATACTTAGCAGCTCAAATAAAAGATTCTACTCCTGGATCCTTCTTCAAATAATCTTCTGAATCAACAGACAAAGGATTTGAGCAGATTTGCTTCAACAGCAGAAAATTTCGTAGTTATCCTACCTTTCTCATAGAAAAACCAATTTCCAATTTGTTATGCTGAAAATTTTATTCGAATCAATGAGTATGTATAACGTTAGCTTCAGTGTCAAGGCTTGAAATACTGGATACCTCTACGTGAAAAAGACATTAGTGTCTTTTACTGCTTCGTTCATCGAGATTTTAAAGTTTCAAAGCAAATATTTCAACTCTATTTAACTGTAATATTTCCGACAGATGACTTACCTTAATGGGCCTAGATGGGGTATTTCGACTGCGGTGTTAGTCGATCAAAAATCTGAAAATTAGCAATTTGAAAAGTTACCAAGCCATGCGAAAAGTTAGACAAACATGAGCCTGCACCAAATTGATTTTGATACTACTAGGTTGTACGGGAACTAATCCAAGATCTGTAACCCTATTTTTCTGTGGACATTCTAGTTATGATTTTTTTTTCGAATGTTCTGCTATTGTACATCAGCGTAAAGCTTACTTTACGCACTTTCGCCCTACATAGTTGAATTGTAATACAAATGTATTCCTAACAAGTTCTACGTACTAAATAGTGAAGTGTCAGAACACAAGTGCCAATCTCGTCTGGAATGCAAGGATCTTTAGCGATAATCTTCTCCAGTTCTCTAACTACAAGCGGTGACAGCTCGTTGGGTGAAATTCGAATTACGCTGAGAACGTTGGACTGCTTATGCCAGTTTCGTATCTGCAGTGCTGGTGATTTCAATCGGCTTTCTTTTGTTAAGAGTTACTTTCTTCGGTAAATATAATATTCCCTCCAAAGAAATCATTACTTCTAGAGGTCCAGCCCTATGCAAATAGTATAAATACACCTGCTTCGTGTAGATTCTAATGGTCTCTTTCGATTAAAAAAGGATAAAAGGATAAAGCTCTCGGCGCTGATCATTCCCTGAGGGATGCGCCATGCATTCGACATCATTAAGCATCATTAGAGGTGATTGAATGCATACCTCGCTTTCACAATAACTCAAGGTGGCCCATCAATGTATCGAGGCAGTGCTGCGATCCTGCCAGATAAAGCCGTTACCAATTTGCGGACCCCGGAGGTATGGAAGGCTTGGTGAGCCTGGGGCGCCGGGATTGATCTGTGTATTATAGCACGCCCCTGACCACTGCGCTACACGCGTCCTTTATTTCGATTAGTACACTTTACTTTTCTGCAATAACCCACTTTGAAGAATACGTTGAAATCGTTCACTAGTTCCTGAATAACCTAATGCGGTATAAATGAAAGTAGTAGAAAATTCAAAAAAGAAAAAAAATTCGAGATAACCATGAAATTAAATACCTTCCATTTTGTACGCTCAAACAAACCTGCCTAATGCCTGGAAGATATGTAAGAGTACTAACTCCTGGAATACTTCGTAGTAAATTAACAATTCCAGGTAGAAAGCCACTGAAATACGGCTTTAACTAGCAATGTAACTTCGAAGCAACAACAATGTGACACGTACCCAAAAAGTAGAATGAATCCCCAGAGTTCAGCAATGATTCCGAAGAGTGGCCAGCCAAACAAAACGATGAATATACCTGTAAATCCCTTCAAATCCAATTCATTGACTTAACCGGTCACCGAAAGCATGGCATAAAAAGTAAATATGTTTTCTTCCGACAAACTTTCTCTAGAGAGAACTTTATATGAACAGAAAGAGCTTACCGCCGAAAAAAAGTACGCTACCCTTTAGTTTTCGAACTTCGAAGAAAAATACGAGGGTTCGCTGGATACCAATCACAAAGGTGATTCCAACTATGAATAGAAGCTGAAATAATATAGAAAACAACGATATAGACGCAAAAACCATGAAAGACATTAGATGCGAGCATAGCAAACATTGGATATGACTGAGTGCATTAAGAATTCTTGTAAGTGCTAATTCAAAGGTCGTTACGCTTGCAGCACAAAAACTAGCTCAATGCATGACCTTTGTAAGATCTAAGGTAGCGGGTCAACCCTATGGAAGAGCAATTGGATGCTTTTGAACCGAATTCGTTTTAAAACGGAAAACTACACGATTTCCAATCAAAAAAATCTCTGCCAAAAAAAATGCTACGCAATAAATAGGAAGAAAAGTATCGCAACCTGGACCACATGTAGAGTTCATATGCAACGCATAGGAACATTATGGTAAAGCACTTCACTAAAGACACTCCACAATTACAAACTAGTAAGTACAGAAAACTTCACATACAAAGAACGATGCCGTTGAAATTTAAAAAGATAAAGTATAAACCTCTCGGCGTTGGTTAATACCTTAAGGGTGCGCCTTGCATTCAACTTCATTACGCATCATTGGTGATTGAATGCACATCTTGCCTTTACATGACCTGCGACGGCCTACCGATGTATCGAGTCAGTGCTGCTACCCTCCCAGGCAAGCCTAGTAGGAATATGCCGACTCCGGAGGGCTTAGTGGGCCAAGGGCTCGGGGATCGGTCTCATGTGCATTGCAGAGCGCCTCCGACCACTGCGCCACACGCGCCCTTTGAACTTTAACAGTAGCAAAACACAAATATACTATAAACTAAAACAAACAAGACAAGACCCACATTTCCGATGGCTAGCAATGCGGCATCGAGAAACATAAGAATGCCAAGAAAGATGAAAAACACGCCAAACGCGGTCAGGCCGACTCCAATCTCTTGAAATGAAAGGTTTCAAGGAATCAAAATCATAAGATGGCACAAAGTCTTCTCATCATATACAACAAAAAAAGCACTAATGTGAAGCTAGCGAGAGTGACGTACGTTTGGTGCTGCTGACTTCAAAATTCATCATCGTGTCGAAGACGGGTCAGAGCAACGGCCACAAGCGGTTGATGGGAACCTCCAAGGCACAGTGCAGAACACAGCAGGACTGGAATCTGTAAATGACTTAGGTAATCACAGGGAACCATCGCACAACACGCTGATGAAGGAGGAATTTTGAAAATCAAGCTCGGAATCGGCTCCGTAGAGTGACGTGACGTGTCACGCGAAATCACGTACCTTCCGCATGCCCCGGCATTTCGAATGCGAAGTGTGCTGTGGTCAATCTTCATATGAATAATAGCGTGAACATCTTTTGGAATATTGTGATTATGTGACAGACGAAGGATTTCGATAGTGGGAAGTGCGAATGTCCTGTGAACAATCCATTCCGAGTACTTGAGTGGCTTCAGAAGGTGTCCTTCGTACATTCTGGTCAGCGATCCGCCCGGATCCTTATTCACGCAGATATTGGTGAGTGGCAAAGAATTTCCACCTTTTTAGGAAGAGACAGTTTCAAATATTCCAGATAAACGGAGACATCCACGACCTGCGTTGACAGCTTTCCGCACTTCATTAGGGAATCTTGTAGTCTATGCGAAGGAATACATCGAAGAATTGACATTACATTCACTAAGACAACTTTCTGGGCGCGAATAGCGCAGTGGTTGGAGACGCCGTGCAATACATATGAGATCGATCTCCTCGTTCCAAGCTCAATAAGCCCTCCATCCTTGCGGCATCGGCAAATTGATACCAGACTTGTTTGGTAAGATAGCAGCATTGGCTTAATGCATCGGTTGGCCACCGCTAGTCATTGTAAGACTAGATATGCATTCAGTCACCTCCAACGATGCTCATTGAAGTCGAATGCATGGCGCATCCCTCAGGGATTGATCAACGCCGAGAGCTTTATTCTTTATCAAGACAAATTTTTATGATAATATGAACAATTTCCTTCCACTGATTTCGACCAGTCTCGTTCACACTCCGACCAGAGCCTTAAACTCAACGACTGTGTTTTCCAAGTGGTCCGATTCTGACAAATACTCTTTACAACGTCTAGTTCTTTCTTTTCCGCCATCACATATTCCCAACTACATGTTTGTTCAAAATTTATAACATATGGACTCAGCAACTGCAAATAAAGAAGTCGAAATACCCTGTTTTGAGAGGCAATGTAATATCTGTATGACTCTAATAGATAGTCTACACGCACAGCAAGCAGTGCACATTGATTTCAATGCACTGTGTTTCCACTATTTTATCGTATCGGATGGCGATTTCTTCTTACAATTTTCGCATTCGTTCTGTAGGTTATAAAGACAAAATCCTTCTTGGACGAGCTCTTTCGTCAAGCTCGCATTTTCCACAGCAGAATTCAGAGCTTAGGGACACCGAACCAGAATAAGATGGTAATTAACTGTTACCCCACTTCTATGATGGTTCCTTGTTATCTGTGGAATGGACGGATATAAAAAAAAGCAAGGTTGGCTCAAGTTCCAACAAATTATCCCAAATAATGGCACCATTTCGTTGTTGAGGACTTCTCCTAGGAAGTATTTGTCGACCTATCTAATGTTCACCGCCTTTTCGTCTCTGGGAGGTGTTCCTGAGTGCGGACCTGCGGTTTACAGCGAGGAGTTCATCCCCCCAACCAGACTTCGTAAGACGAGAAAGAGTCCCACATTTCCATCCAGAATCCAACAGGGGTAAACCAATACCGGGAATCACCACCGTCCTGGTATTAAACTGGTCGCATAGTGAGAAATCTCCACTTGATCCACAACGTCTGCAACTTTGTGGAGGTAACGGCTTGTAGAAGGGTTCGGCTAGAGTAACCTCGGGACCCCAGGAACCACAGTGGCTAAATCATTAAATATCCCACCTCAGTATACCCCACATTGTGCGCTGTCATCTACGACGTCGGATAATGACACTCGGTGATAGGCGATCAAATCTCGGGTAGCACAGGAAGCCACTGGGAACGGAAACGAGCATGGCAACAGCACGTCATGGAAGCTGCTTTTTGCTATGCACCTATAATTTTTCAGAAGCTGAGCTTCGCGTTTTTCTTGAGGTTTCTTTTTCTTTCTTTTTCACTGGTCGCATCAAATTCCATATGATCCTTCTATAGGAGGCGAACAGCAAGAAGACCGACTTACGAAATGTAGATGACGGCCCTCTTGTCATTCGCGAAGGGAACATTCTGCTACGAAATGTCGGAAGCGTTGACCTCGTCGTTTATCCATGCATTTCCCATCTAATGATCTCATACGATATCCCATCACCTATCTTAGCCGATCACTGTCTTAAGCTTGAACGTCAAAAGAACGTCAATATCATCTTTTGTACTTACCTACCTTGTACTACTTAATGCTGTAACTTGTGCCACTGATGAGAGCGAACTGGCCGCATTTTACAACCAGTTTAAGGAAGTAATCGACAAGATGAAGTCCTTCTATATATTTGTCGTTGCAGACTTTAACGAGAGATAAGGAATTTCTAACGAAGATGAATACGGGATAGGAAAGTTCAGAAGAGAACAGTGGAATAGTAAATCGAATGAATTGCTCAAGAAGAGGAGGAAATCGAAGCCTTATCCTAGTGCAGCACAACTAGCACATATGATACTAAATTCTAGGTCTTTGCAAAAGGATTTACCTCAGCGTTATTTTTCTCCTATAACGTTGATCATGATTTAGAAAGTTGTACTAGATTAATCCAATTACTGGTCACGAAGGTCACGAAGGAGACAATGGTACAAATTTTTTTAGGTACAAATCAGGCTTTGGAGAGCCATTGTGGTCTTCACCTTTATCCAACCACTGGGCTCAACGTAATCCACTTTTCATAACATTCATTTCTTGAAAAAAATTACACTACCAACGAGAAAAGGTTGGATTTCTTTCTGCATAAAATAGACGAAGATCAGGCTTTGTGACAACTATCCCACTGCCGGTTATTCAGTTTGTGAAGCATCGATTTACACAGCTTTTCCACCCAATGTATTGCGAATGACGAACGATTGGTGAAAGATGATCCTTGAGTTCTAATGCAACATCTTTTAGTTTCTGGAGGTGCAGCTTCGACGGTCGCAGTTTATTACTGATATCCATCTATGACGTATTCCATCATGAAGAATCATATCTTCAGTAGGGCACCGTAACCCCCACTAAATTCCTTCACTGCCTGTGAAGGATTTCCCGCAGCAATCATCGTTTCGCGTCCAACTTTGAGCTCATGAAGCAAAACCATGCGATGTTTACGACTTGAGAGCATTATTTCAAACAACTCAAAGACACAGCAGACCAAGTGTTGGAAAAGGTTGACGAACATATCACAGAGTAAATTGTTACGGCAGATAGGTTCCATAGTGATGTACAACACCAATATCAACACCGAATATCTATCGCAATTTTTTCCAATAATGGTAATAATAAAGCCTGTGGTTATGGTGAATCTTACTAGTCCGATAGAAACCGATTCGCATCACGTATTCAGATATTTCACTTCAGAGAGTTCGAACCGCTTTTCAACCAGATTTCGACTAGTTTAGTATCACATCTCTAAGAATCTGTTCACAAAATGATGTTTTCATTGGAAACAAAGCCCAGGTGCGTCGCAGGGCGCCCTTAACCACTGTGCCCTGCGACGCACACATGGGTTACGCCACACGCGCCCATAAGAAGTCGAATTGTGGGAAATTGTATTCTAAGAGATTTAACTACGAATATATTTGATTCCGTCTGAAGAAATCGTTGCTGAAATCGTTAGAAGACTTAGTGAGGACATGATGTACACCGGAATCTGGAAACTTTGCCATCAAATGAAAATAAGATATTCATTAACATGAAAGATAGTAATTAGTGATAGGTGATTTTAATCACAAGGCAAAACACAGGAAGACTGGTGGTGTGTTTAAAGCATTGTTCCACTTCGCACCAGACCTCCTGGTGGTGGTGTAGATCGACCTGAAAATCCAGTCTGCGAAGTAAGCTTGCTTTTCTTCGTACGAACTTCCCCCCCAAAAACTTTTTTTATCCAATAAAATTTCCCAAAACCATTTGACGCGCTTTTAAGATGGCAAATTCGACTAATCCATATCAACATACGACGTCTGTGTTACAACCAGAGGTTAGAATTTCCCATCCTATAAATGTTCTCTCAAATACGTCCGACTAGTCAGCACGAATTAGATGAGAACGGATGATATAAGTTTTCTCTTTAGCATAGAGGGAAGTTATACTCTGACGAATCAATGCAAATCCTGAGAGGAACTGCGAACCAGTTCAGTCATACACCTGTACGTTTTCCTTTGTTTTCCAGACTGTTTCTCACATTTCACCAAAGCTCGCTTGTCATTTCGATTTTCACATTCCTACATTGCAGTGTTTTTCACTAACTTGAACCGAGGAATAAATCAAAGAGCGCCAAGCAGCAGGTCATGTAATCGAATCCATCTAGTATGGTTAGAGATTATCGAATGTATACTTGGCCATTGCGACGAACTGCGGTGACCTGGTGATGCATTAATTCAGTGCTACTATCCTCCCAAGAAGTCTGGTAGCAATCTGGCGACCCCCTGATAAATTGATCGCTTGGTCAGCCATGGGATCGAACTAATGACTACGTGTACATTGCAGCGCACCTCTTACCACTGCTCTAGAAGCACCCCACTATCAAACAGAATAGCACATTCCTATTCACCGTCTTTTTCAAATTTGCACAGAAGTTTTGTCAGTTGAAACTTGTCAAGAATAGTATCTATTGTCGAAATGCCACCAAGGTGGGTGTCAATAATTCTATGAAGTCAATTTTTCAGAGATACGTCTTGAGAAGTAGTTGATCCAAATTTTATGTTCACCTACCACAGCTTTGATAACGCACTTTGCTTACTTGGATAACACTCCCCTTCATTTTTCACTCGCAAAACCCATCACTCCATTTCTGGTTAATCACTGCTTGCAAATGAACTGTTGATTTTCAATAAGTCAATGTAATCGTCTTGAGTAGACTTGACGCTGTTAATAACAAGATTAATCTAGTACTGGATGACGTTTCTGCGGTTTCCTGGCCTTGATTTTCATCTCCAAACTTTTCATCTCTTTGTAGCTGGAGCTTGAAACAAATTGTATAAATGTCTTGTGTAAGTAGCGTGATTTTGAAATCACTAGGAATTTTGACGCTTAGAATTTCAATAAAAAAAAGCTACGTGTACACTTTCTAAACTAATAGATTCGATTTTAGACTGTTAATAAATACGTACGTTCCGCGGAATCTGCCACCGATCTGACAAAATTGCCGGATCTGGTTAGTTCACAACTTGATATGTAACTAATACTTACATGCTTGGATACCCTGGATCCCCAAGATGGTATAGGTTTCGTAGATCTAACTGCTCATTCCAGTTAGACTTTGTGGGTGTAGGTTAAATTTTAGAAGACAGAGTTCAAGCGCTCTGTGCGTGGTGCGCAGATTTCTTGACGTGGTTAAATTATTACCCTTCGATTCCACTGCACAATATGTCGCTGGGTGAACTGTCGAATCAAGAAGGTGAGCGCAGAGTTTTAGTCCCGGTAGTTGGCTGTAGCCTCATTGAGAGGCCTAAGCGCTGCCAATGGAGCTCTCGTTCTGCTGTCTAATTCCTTCTTTATGTTGTTTTCGGTGTTCGACTTCATTAAGTATCGTTGGAGGTGATTGAATGCATATCTGGCCTTTACACTCACGGTGGCCGGCCGATGTATCGAGCCAGTGCTGCTATCCTCCCAGCCAAGTCTGGTACCAATTTGCCGACCCCAAGAGGGATGGAAGGCTTGGTGGGCCATGGGGGCATTCCACGTGCGCGTCGCAGTGGCGCCTCCAACCACTGCGCCACACGCGCCGCTTTGTCTGAGTGCACATAAAAATTTGTCTCTGTAATCAGCGAAAAATCCAGTTCCATCAGTCCAACGAACTAGTCTTACTTATGAGTAGTCTAATGTCTCTTGCCGCTTTTCTGAGTTCACTGAACATCGTTTCTGCTTCACTCGTACTTCTCGAAAAGATGACGATTGCATCCGAAGAACGAAGATTTGGTAGGAATTTTCTATAAACACGTATGCTCTTCTCGTTCTGATCTAGTGATTTTACCACCTACTGTATCACAACAGTTTGCGATATTGTATCGCTCTTGCTCTGCGGGTATGAAGAGAAGTCAATGGAAAAGCTGCATACTCATGATGCAGTTTCGAGCAAAGTCTGCTAGTGTTCGTATATAGGACAGGTACATTTCATGGTCGACAAGAGGTGATAGGATTGCATTCGCTTCTACTCTGTCAAACGCTTCCTCATGGTCGACGGAGGTTAGGACCGACAAGAGGTGATAGGATTACATTCGCTTCTACTCTGTCAAACGCTTCCTCATGGTCGACGGAGGTTAGGACCGACAAGAGGTGATAGGATTACATTCGCTTCTACTCTGTCAAACGCTTCCTCATGGTCGACGGAGGTTAGGACGCAAATGCTACTCCCGATTGACTTCTATTACCAGTCATACGTTTGGATGTAGTCCACACAGCGTAATTCTTGTTGAACTCGTACTTCCACAACAGGTTATGCCTTATCCAAGGTTTTTGACATGTGCAGAAGGATAATCTTAATGAAAAGCTTGTAGAGTACACTCAGCAGGCATATTGGACGGCAGTTACAAAGACTCCTTCGGTCACCCTTCTTATTGCTAACCCCTCTCAGGAAATTGGCAGTAGTATTATCCAGTGGCATCGCTGTTGCTTTCTTCATGTTTTCGTTTGCAACTCAAACTTCAGAGGATGGAATCCCGGTAAGTTTTTCACCAGCTGGAATTTCGAGGTGCCAGACAGAGATTGTGGATAGTAAAAGGTTGCTATGGATCCTATCCATTGGTAATACCACATATCAAGCCGGAATGTAGTGATAGTCCAGTGTTTGTTCATTAGGACAACGGCACTTCTTCAGACTCGGCCATTTTGAGCTGCTTCCAATAACTTTTTATGACTGTGCAAATGTAATTCCTCCTACAAATTCCTTTTACAGATGGCATGTATTATTAGCAGTGTTAGATGCGTTGCAGAAGAGTCAAACGTTAGTGTCTTTCTATTTTCGAGCAACTTCTTAGTGATAATGAAGATGCAGTCCAATGTTCTTATTTGAGAAGCTGAGGCCAGTAAAGTCATTCGACAAACAGCGTGTAGTGCTCAATCGGGACTTCATTTATCTTCCAGTCATGCGAGAGCAAGACATTACTGACGGCAACCTCGTCATACACAAGTTGTCCTGTTGTTCCTTTGCGATGACAGGTTCCTTTCCAGTTTGTGGCTGCAACGAATCTTCGCACGGATAAGGCGGTGATCAGACCCTGTGCAGAATGTAGATACCACTGAAATGTCAGAGAGGACACCAATTGCTTTTCGTGGAAACATGAGCGATCTACGTATGAGTCGTGCCCTTAGGAGTCTCCGATGTCTATCGGCGGCTTTCTCTCTTCTCGAAAATTAATTCGAACAGAAAAGACGTGATGAGGACAGGATTCCTGCAAGGCAGTTTTTATTCTCATTTCGTTCTTCTATTCCTAATTTTCTTAACCTGTTGTTTCATTGGCCGTTCCTGATGCGGCGTTGCAATGAATTTATAGGATTCCTCATTGTGAATTACTTCTTCGAACTGGTTGTGGAACACGACCAGTTCGATCTCATCAGCTGCACATGCTGGTGAATAACAATGATGGTACTGATTTTTTTGGGTAAGTTGGTAGCCTCCCAGTTGACACTGTAACTAATAATAATATAAAATAGTGAGACTTTCCTTTTTCGAAGTAGCTTAAATGATCGCTTGAGATTCTTGGAATTCTGCCTAAAAAGCTCTCTGAAAAAGTCATCTTAAGAAATTTCCTAGAAGATTGATCCTATCTTTAACACTTGAAATGCGACTACCTTTAATCAAATAGACTTGAAATTCCACTAACTGTTCGTAACAGTATTTCACCGAAATTATAATTGGCGACAGAACTCACTGCTTCAGATCGAGTTATTCACCGTGAGGAGGAACTTAGAGTGGAAGAGAATCTGCTTTTACTCTGGACGGACACATGTGATCATCGATGTTTCCGTCTCCTGCTTTACTCTATCCCTTAGTTTATGAAATAAAAATAAAGCCTAGGAATGATGCCGCAGGGGCAATAGGGCCGTACCCTAGTTGATTATCTCTGTAATAAGCAGAGTCGCTCATTTCAGTGAACAAGCCTTCTTGATTTCCCAGCTGGATTTTGTCGTTTCAAGAATTGCTTCTTGTAAACCTTTTAGGCACAAACATGGCTTTAAATTGACTATTAAATGGCTAAGGGCGCGTGTGGCGCAGTGGTTGGAGGCGCCACTGCGGCACGCACGTGGAATCGATTTCTGCGCCCATGGCCCACTAAGCCTTCCATCCCTCCGGAGTCGGCAAATTGGTACCGGACTCGTCTGGGAGTATAGCAGCACTGGCTCGATACAACGGCACGCACCCGCGCGTCATTGTAAAGGCTAGATATGCATTCAATCACCTCCAACGATACCTAATGAAGTCGAATGCATGGCGCATCCCTCAGGGTTTGATCAACGCCGAGAGCTTTATCCTTTTATCCTTTATTAAATGGTTTTATATAATCTTATTTGATGGAATGTTTAAACTAAAAGACTCGGATTTCTGATTGACAGCGGCAATACGATAGATGGATATCTAATGATTTCGAAAAGTTAGCCAACCAATTGAACAATTGCCTCCTTTTAGAACCCAGGAACGTTCGAAACTTCACCATCGAGGACATCAGAGCAGGACGTCAAGGTAATTTAAATCACTGGGAGAATTTCTCGTTTTTTTTTCTTATTAGTTCTTCACCATCGAGGACATCAGAGCAGGACGTCAAGGTAATTTAAATCACTGGGAGAATTTCTCGTTTTTTTTTCTTATTAGTTCAATCACAAACCTGTGAAAACCTGGAACATCTACTGATATTAAAGTTCTTCCACATATCTCCCTCATACAAGGGATCTCGAGTCGATTAGTCGCGAGGCTACGTGGCGCGTCCCCAGGTGGCGGATAGGGGGTTGATCGCGGACCAAAAGCGAAATTTGCTTCCGTGAGACGCAGGTGAATCTAGGAGATAGACTCTCTGTTTCTGCAGGGTCGATTTAGCAAATAATTTCTGTAATTACGAAAAGTTTTCATGCACGCCTACGAGTCTATTCGGCGAAAAGCCTGCAATCAAGTGACAAGGAAGTACATGGGAGGTGGTTAGGAGTCGTCTCCAACAAATAAGCTCCATGTCCACTCTGAGGGAGTCTGGCAAGCTACGCGTGGGTATACCCAGCTTTCACGTTCAGAGTCCAGCAAGCTATACGTGAATATCAAAATACTAAACACAGTAAAAAAAAACGGGCCTTATTTCCCTGACCAAGATCGAACCCCAATTCGGCAGCATTGAATGGGAGGAGAGGCTGGAAATCTTAGTGCCAATGAAAGCTGCCTGGATTACGAAGAACTATGCTGACGATCTGTGCCTACAATGCACGTTCACTTGCATCCGACTCCTCGATGGAAGACTTGCTCATGCGAGCAAGAAAGATAAGGTACGATGACATCGGCCTCGCCGAGACGACGACGACGCCACCAATTCAACGACGTCTATCACGCCGGGGACAACTTTTCCTCGGAGCATGCGACAGTGGAGAAGCAGGCGCTGTCGGCGTTCTCGTCAACACGAGTTTGATCATGGACATCGATTCATTCAAACAGCTCACAACCCGATTGGGACGTTTACGATTGAAAAGACGTGGATCAATACCGGCTGAGACAATCCTCATCGTTAACGCACCGACATGAGGCTATAAACAAGAGTCTACAAGAGGTTCTACATGGACGTCACATTGGGACTCCTGGATTAGAATAGAACGAGCAGACGTGGGAGTTTCCCAATGGAGAGCACCAGAACGAAATAGACTACATCATAGTTAATAGAAGAATTTTCCTAACCGATGTCGCTGTTCTCCCAAAATTCTACACGGAATCAAACCACCGTTTCCTTCGTGCTAGATTCTACTTCACGTGGAAAAAGAAAAAGCCGCTGAATTCAAAAACCGAAGTCCAAGAACCACCAGAACTGGGACTTATTCAACAATTCAACAAAGCGGCTGTCGGGAAGACGCCGTTGTCGATTACATCGACAAGGAATGCGGTCGGCTCGTTCAACATCTTCACGTTAGCGCAATGAAAGCTGAGAATTCGAAAGTCACCAAGAGATGTCTCTCCCCAGAAACTCTCGAGCTGATACGCCAGCGTGAAATCGCACAAGCTGCAGGCAACCGTCAACTAACGTCCGAACTTGCGAAACAATCTTCTGAAATCCAGCGTGTAATTTCGTCGGTGAAAAATCGAACAGCACCAATTCCGGAGGGGGCAAGATCAAAACATCTGAGAAACCTTCCACCAGTCCTCGTAAACACACTGGCTCGGCTCTTCACACGCTATCTGTCTGAATGCAAGCTTCCTGCTCAGTGGAAAACCAGCAAGACCGCGTTATTTTTCAAGAAGGGTGTCCTACACGATATCGGCAACTATCGCTCAATCTGCTTGCTGTCTGTGCTCTACAATTATTTTACTCGAAACAAGATTGACAGAACACTGGGCGAAGGACAGCCACGTGAGCAAGCAGGATTTCGAAAAGGATTTAGTACGATGGACCACATCCACAAGATAGTAAGGCTCACTGAAGTATCACGAGAGTACAAAAGACCGCTTTGTCTCACTTTCATCGATTTTCAGAGAGCTTTTGATTCAATTGAGATAGAACCAGTCATGGAAGCTCTTGGTAGAAAAGGAGTTCCTACCCAGTACATAAAGATTCTTCGTGATCTGTACAAAAATTTCACAACCTAGATTTCACCATTCTACAACGATATTAACGTTGATGTCAAAAGAGAAGTGAGGCAAGACGATGCAATCTGGCTAAAATTATTTACGGCCACCCTCCAGAGCGCCATGCGAACAATGGAATGGGATAATATGGGAGTGAAAACCGATGGTCAGCAGATACATCACCTTCGCTTTGCTGATGATATCGTTCTTATAACACCAAATATTAGCCAAGCGGAACGTATGCTTGCGGACTTTGATAAAGCGTGTGGAAAGATTGGTCTTCGAATAAATCTCAAGAAAACGATGTTCATGAGGAACGAATTGGTTGCGCATGCCCTATTCACGCTCAACGAAACGAATATTTCCGAATGCTCCAGTTATGTCTATCTAGATCGGGAATCAGTATGATGAACGACTTAGCTCCAGAGCCGAGGAGGAGGAAACGAGCGACTTGGAGAGCTTTCAAGAGTATCGAAGTTATAGTGGAGAAAACAAAGAACACCAAGCTTCGTTTCCACCTTTTCGACGGCTTTTTCTGCTCTAGCCTATGCGTCAGAAACCTGGTCGCTGCGTAAGCAGGATGAAAGACCACTCAGCGTTATTGAACCAGCAGTCGAATGGACGATGCTAGGAGTATCCCGTTTCACACAAGTAAGGAATGGGATCCGAAGCTCCGACCTGCATCAACGATCAAAAATCAAAGATGCCGTTTTGTACGCCAAACAGTGGAAGATAACGTGGGCCGGACACGTAATGCGTATGAATGATAACCGATGGACAAGAGCTGTTGGTGACTCTATTCCTCGGGATGTCAAACATACTGCAGGAAGACCACCGACCCGATGGTCAGAGTACTTGACGAAGGGACTCGAAGAAAAATGTGATGCTCAACGAGTTTCTAGAGCGAGCAGAACCCATTGAGCTACTGTTGCACACGACAGGGAAGAATAGAAGATTTACTGGCGGCCGCTCGAATCACTCTGCGATCAATGGGTGTACAGGTGATACAGGTAGATGTTAAATAATTTGGTTCGTCAGTGATTTTTTATTACAACAAATATTTTTCTATTGGTAGAAAATGGATGATAAGACGATAAGGTGGAAAACGTGGAGCTAATTGTTTACCCTTCGCTTTCCCGAGTTTGATATCGCTCGTTGCTTTCAGACCCTCAACAAGCGTAGACTAACGGCTGAGTCGCTCTGCGATCTTTATTCAATGCCGTGTCCTTTTAGTAACAAAGACTTTATGGAATTAGTCTCTACACCCCAACAGGTTTTCCTATGTTTATAAAATTAATAATTTTTTTTGCATCGCACCCCTTCGTTTGTTGACATCATTCATTCCGAAAACTGCCTCTCTTGTTTCTCATGGCTGGTGAGCATTAATCACTCTTCCAAACAGAACCAATTATCAAACCCTCATAAATCATCTGTACTTAAGCAAAAGATTGCTCTTTCCATAATGGATACAGAAACTGTCAGCGTTAGCGATCGTTATGGGTATTAATCTACCCCGTAGCCAAACGTTACCATTTATGGACATAGCCCTAAATGTCACTGGAGGACTTTGTTAGAACTGAATAGAAATTATCGATAAGGTTCTATTATTAGAAAAAGAGAACAAAGAACAAGTTCTATGAATACTTCATAAAGTTGATTTCAGACCATTAATAAACGAGAACTATCAGCAGAATCGCAGCATGATATTCGCAGGATTCCATCAACTTTTGAATACAGGAAAGAAAACATAGAAGTAAGTGGTCGTGGGCGAGCTGCTTAGATGGGTTTTGGCGCCTCCAATGCATAGGGTTCGTGCTAGACGGCTTGAAGAGAGCAGCAGATCGCTTCGTCAGTGGTAGAACCTTATCGTTTATTCTCTCATCTATAACAATGGCGCAAGGTCGTAGCGTCTCACACCACCGAATGGCAATAGCGTAATTGATGGCTCCCAAACGAAAACACCACCACCCCTTGACCTTCAAATCATCGTGAAATCCTGTTTATTTGAATATTTGGATGAATACTTCTTAATAAATTACGAAGACTGGTACGGGCCGCGACGATGTTTGCGCTTGACCAGTACCTACTCATTTGATAAGATCTTCCCTTTCTGAAATTTGAAAGCAATGCCAGAGGTTCAGATAGCTTCACCTCTTGGCAAATAATGCCTAAATTGTTGCCGATAGAAGCGATGGTAGTGGCAGCTGGCAATGTTTCGCTCTTAGCTGAAATTCCGGGTAGAAATTTCGAGATCATTCACAACTTAGGAGACCGAATTGATGGAATGAACACCTTCGCCACATCTCACATTGACACCGAAAAACATTTGAAAGCACGATGATTTTTGAAATCCGTAGAAAATACTTTGATGCATACATTAAATGCGAACATGTATGTATATACATTTTTTCTATCCTATATGACCCGTTTTCACGTCTACTGTGCGGATCCCAGCACTTCTCACATTCGATTCGTTTCCTCGCATCCATTGTCCACGAAGATTTTCCAACTTTACGTGTGACTATGTATACTTGATACTTGATACTTGAACGGCCCGTCCTCACTTTTGTGCGGGCCTCAGCATATTCTCCATTTTTCGGAGAATTGTTGGTTAAGCCACTGTGGTACCTGGAATCTCAAGGTCAGCTTGGTCAAACTCTGCCCCAGGTCTTCACCAACACATGCAGTCGCAGCCGTTGTGGATCAGAGGAAGATTTGCCACCATGCTACTTTGATACCAGGACGGTGGCGGATCTTGGCAGTGGTTTACTCTTAGCTTAGCATAGATGTAAAATCTCATGGAATGAGCTTAAAGGCTCTGCAGTTTCTGAAAAAAATTGCGCCACACTCCTTCTTAGATTTGGAAGGCTCTGTTGGGAGAATGAATTCACCCCCTGTGCATCGCAGCGCGACACCCAGGAACACCTCCCACCCGCTATGAGGAGGTAAACCGTTGGGATGTGACTATGCATATCTATATAAAATATAAATATTGTGACTTTAATGGTGCTGAATATTCGTAATACTCCGGAACGCAGGTGCTTCCGGTGGAGAACGAACGCGCTATTGTCCTTTCCGTGGAGTAACGCGTTCACCACCACGCCATACTGGTCCTTCGTTTCGCCTGTCTCTCAGTTGGTTCTATCGATCTTTTGCCATCAGCAATCACCCGTTAGTGGGATTGATCTGGGGAGCCCAAATCGGCAACGAACCCAGTTAAGGTGAAGCGACAGTTATAATCACAATCCATCAAAAAGAGTGGGCAGTAAATAGTAAGTTAAAATTATAAATATTGTGTTTCTCTAAATTATAGATTTAAAATCTCATGGAATGAGCTTGAAGGCTCTGTAGTTTCTGAAAAAATTACAGATAGATACTAAGGACATGGTTTTAAGGTTGGTTGAACAAGCTAAAATACTATCTTGTTTAATTGCTTTTACTAGGTTTGGACCGTGGAAAAATTGTTGTAAAGGTTTCGAACTGTGTAGGAAAAGACATTGTTCATATGCGATTTTACCACTCAGATAGCAGCGTGCAAGAAATTTTGTAGTGTATGAAATAAGAAGCCCAAACCGAGGTATCGATTAACTGAATATCTCACGGAATGGTTGTAATGATGGTCGTTTGCTGGTTCTAGTGCTGCATATGAACGAGATGACGTTTATCGACTGCTTCATTCACTTGATTGTCGCTTACAGAGACAATACGCGTAAACCGTTCTTCGATTTTGATACTTGCACTGTCCTATTATCACACTCTAAAAAGCGCAAGGTGTTCGCCTTTTATCCACGCCCTAAGAGCACCAATACATCTTATACTTGGTAAGGAAATAGCCAAGGAAGACTTGGTTTGTCCTAGGCGCTGAGTCGAACCAATGAAAAATGTTTTAAAGAGCACCTCGACTCGCTGCGCTACATGAAGCCTAGCTTTATCCATATACTATTTTTGCAGACTAGCATGCGCGAATTCTTTCCTTCTTTAATATCATTTAGCATGTTGATGCGAAGACGTTGTTTCTCATTTTTGATATTCATGGTAGTACAGATGCAAATATTCGACCTGAAAACTGAAAAAAAATAAATTAGAAGATAGGTAAAATATGAATATAGAATGATAGTAATGTAGAAAAATAGATAAAATAGAAAAAATAGAAAATATTTCAAAATATAGAAAATAGAAAATATAGATTCATTATGAGAGGAAACAATAGCCTTTCTTATAGAGGAAGGTAGCGACTTCTTCTAGAGGACTAGAAAATAGTCCACATTGTGTTTGGATTTAAAAACTATAAAAGCTTCTGGAGTTTTAAAAAGTCTTTCAACAGTTCGTTGGGAAAACGAGTGGAATCCATTAGCAAGCCGTAGTTGTAACTTTGATGTCGATGAGAAAATAGCCAAATTTCCAAGTAACTGAAAAGCGTATACTTTTAATTCACTTTTTATGGCCCGACATCACATATTCTGCCAATTCCAGCATTTCCCTCATTCGTTTCGCTGTCTTCCATCCACCTACCGTTCTGATTTTTGCATGTGGATTGAGAATCTTTTACGAATTTTATGAAAGTTATTGAACTTTGGTTTAGTAGATTCTGCGTGGATTATTGCGATAGCTGTACTGTCCGCTCGCGAACGTTCATCACAGGCAGTCTCAGGTCTTTCAGGATCGATGGGACTCTGTCAGATGAGTCTGGTGGCAATTATCGAATCCTCAGCAGTGGAAGGTGCTGCTGACTCGAGATAGGACCGAAAAAGAGCTTTGCACTTACTGATTGGAATCTGTACTACTGCATTGTCCGTCCGCACCCAAAGGACCACGAACCGATGGCCAATACGACTTCTTTTTCATTCTCGATCAGTTACCCTCGCTAGTATAATAACTGCATGGGCATTGAGTTTTGAGATCACCTGTATCACCTGTAGTCCCGTTGAACGTCGAGTGACTCGATCGGGCGCCAGAAAATCCTCCATTTTTCCCTATCGCGTGCAAGAGTAACCCAGTGGGTTCTCCTCGCTTTAGAAACCCGTCGAGCATCATATCTTTCTTCTAGGCTTTTTGTGAAAAACTCTGACCATCGGGTCGATAGTCTTCCTGCAGCACGTTTGACATCCCTAGGAATCCAGTCACTAACAGCGCTTGTCCATCGGTTGTTGTTCATACGCATTACGTGCCTGGTCCACCTTATCTTCGACTGTTTGGCGTATAGAACGGCATCTTTGATTTTCGATCGTTGACGTAGGTCAGAGATATTCGTTCCGTTGAGCGTGAATGGTCCAAGCAAAACCAATCCGTTCTTCACAAACATCGTTTTCTTGAGATTTAGTCGAAGACCAATCTTTCCACTCGCTTTATCAAAGTCCGCAAGCATACGTTCCGCTTGGCTAATGTCTGATGTTATAAGAACGATATCATCAGCAAAGCGAAGGTGATGTATCTGTCGACCATCGATTATCACTTCCATATTATCCCATTCCAATATTCGCATGATGTTCTGGAGGGTGGCCGTAAATAATTTTAGCCAGATTGCATCGTCTTTCCTCACTTCTCTTTGGACATCAACGTTAATATCGTTGTAGAATGGTGAAATCTAGGTTGTGAAATTTTTGTACAGATCACGAAGAATCTTTATGTACTGGGTAGGAACTCCTTTTCTACCAAGAGCTTCCATGACTGGTTCTATCTCAATTGAATCAAAAGCTCTCTGAAAATCGATGAAAGTGAGACAAAGCGGTCTTTTGTACTCTCGTGATACTTCAATGAGCCTTACTATCTTGTGGATGTGGTCCATCGTACTAAATCCTTTTCGAAATCCTGCTTGCTCACGTGGCTGACCTTCGCCCAGTGTTCTGTCAATCTTGTTTCGAGTAAAATAATTGTAGACGACAGACAGCAAGCAGATTGGGCGATAGTTGCCTATATCGTGTAGGTCGCCGTTGTTGAACAACAACACGGTCCTGCTGGTTTTCCACTGAGTAGGGACCTTGCATTCAAACAGGTAACGTGTGAAGAGCCGAGCCAGGGGCTTACGAGGACTGGCGGAGAGTTCTTCAGATTTCCTGATCTTATCCTCTCCACACCTGGTGCTGTTCGATTTTTCACCGACGAAATGGCATGTCGGATTTCGGAAGGGAGAACCGGTGGAACAGCATATCCATCCTTTTTTATTTCATAAGACGGGAGATGGACGTGGCTATCGAAGAGACCTGAGTAGTAATCGTGGATAATTTTCTCCATTGCCTTTCTGGACGCTGTTATTGAATTGGCGAAGCTTCGGAGGGCTTTGCGAATGCTTTTCCCAGCCTCGACCATCACTGCTGTTCTTCTCTCTTTAAGATCTTTTATCACCTGTCTGCATTGTTTCGCAAGCTCGGACGTTAGTTCGTGGTTGCCTGCAGCTCGTGCGATTCCACGCTGGCCGATTATCTAGAGGGTTTCTGAAGACAAACGTCTTTTGAGGACCTTCGAATTCTCTGCTTTCATGGCGCTAACGTGAAGGTGTTCAATGAGCCGACCGTATTCCTCGTCGATGTTGTCGACAACGGCATCTTCCCAACAGCCGACTAATGAGTTTTGTAAGCTGTTCGAATGAATCGATGTTCATGGACAAACTCGTGTTGACGTGAACGCCGACACCGCCTACGCCTCTACTGTCGCATGTTCCGAGCTTCTCCAGTGTCATAGGCAGCGTTGAATGGGTGGTGTCGTCTCGTCTCGGCCAGGCCGATGACGTCGTACCTTATCAATCTTGCCTGCATGTATCGATCTATCTATCGAGGACTCGGATGCAAATGTACGTGCGTTGTAGGTACAGATCGTCACCATAGTTCTTGATCCAGGCACCTTCCATTGGCCTTGAGATTTTAGCAGCCTCTCCGTACTCGTCCTACCCAACGCTGCAAAATTGGGGGCTCTTTTGGGGTCAGGGGAATGAGGCCCGTTTTTTTTTTACTGTGTTTGGCATATTTGATACCCACGTTTAGCTTGCTGGGATCTGAACGTGGGGATTGGTTAAACTCACGGGTAGCTTGCCAGGCTCTCCTAGAGTGGACGTGGAGCTTATTTGTTGGAGGCGACTCCTAACCGCCTCCCATATACTTCCCTGTCACTTGATTGCAGGCTTTTGGCCGAATTGACTCGTAGAATACAATCCGCATAAAGCGAGAACGCACCCACTCACGCATGCATGAATACGCCTAGCAAATACAGAAAGTATGTGCCAAATCGGCGCTGCAGAAACAGGGAGTCCATATCCTGGGTCCACCTGCGTCTCACGGAAGCATTGGTCGCTTTTGGTCCGCGATTAAGCCTCTATCCGCCACCTGGGGACGCGCCACGTAGCCTCGCGACTAACCGGCTCGAGATCCCTCATATGAGGGAGATCCGTGGGTGTTTTGAAATAGAAAATGTAAGCTAAGAATTAAGATTGGAACATATCCGTACAAGTGTACCTGTTCAGGAAGTGTTGTGATTGGTCCCAAACACACCGACAGTCCATGAAATTTTCTCAAAAGTGATGAATTTCAGGGGCCTCAAGCTAGAAGGCATCATTTTAGCGCGGAGTCAAGATACGATTTGGAACGCATTCCTAATCCTTTTGTGCAGGACCAAGTAGAGTTCATTTGCAGTGTTATTCAACCTCACATCATCGCCTTCTGATAGTTTAATGTGATCGTTTCAGGACCAACGTCACAATCACCCAATGAAGGCTGTTGGTGAAGTTTACCAATATGTAGATGTTCTAACGGTTATACCTTTGCCTATATTGTTATGTTAATTTCAGAGAAGTCACTATGTTTTTGATTCACCTAATGTACGCCAAGTACGACTTTTTCTCTTCTTTCCACGTTTTATCACTTGATCAACCAAGTTTTTCATCGGATCTCCCACGATTCTTTTAAATTAAAGTTTTTCTTCCTAGATGCGGAGTCAATATGCCATGGATTATCAGGGACCTCGTGCGCAAGTGAGGAATTGTTCAAGAGTTAAGCATCCCTTAAGAGCAGCTTTTCTTCATAGTAAAATGATAAAAGAGATGAAGACTTCTTCAAAGTGGCTCGAAGAATATGCATCTGACAATATGATTCAACATAGCTTGCTTTTAAAAGCAACTCTAGATGCTACCATTTCTGATCACCTCAGTGTTTCAATGGTCTTTCGAACGCTGTGCCTGAGAAAATTTGTTTCACGGTCTACATTTCATAATCTATGCACAGTACAATTTTTTCTACATGGCCTTCAATGTGCGGATACCAGCACGTCTTGCATTCAATTCGTTTTCCTCGCCTTCATCGTCCACAGTGGTCTGAGAATATTTCGCGTTGCTCCAGCTGCTACTTGAGGATATCACCTTGTTTAAGAATGTCACAGAATCCTCAATCATGTAGTTAGGCGAGCCAAGACGTTCCCACTTAGGCTGGATAAGAGTGTTACAGGAGCTGAACCAGAACCTTGCTTCCTATTGGACTTCATCGCTGGCCACTGCTACAGCTTCGATGCTGTGCCTATATCCAGTGGTCAGCCTCTGGTGGAGGTAATTCTTGGAAGAACACTTTATTTTTATGCAGCCACATTAAGCTTGGTCTTTATCGGCAGTGAGCCCTCAACAATGAGAAGGCTTTTACTCCAACTATTGGCATATTGACATTTCATTTAAAAAATCGCATCGCACATAGGCCAAGCCCACATCCTCAAAGACGACCTCTTAAGCAGTGGAGTGTTTTCTATCAGCAGGTTTAACTACTTCACGAGCGTTATTTGAATAACTTCAGTGCTAAGTTATCTGCGTTATGTGAAAAGTATTGGAGGAAGGCGATTGAAAGTCGGAAGGGGACGATAGATTCGTTGGCACACACGATATTTCCAAGGCTTTTTATATCCCTACTTTTCGTAATGGTAAATTTTTCCACCGACTTATTATGTATGTACATATAGATGTGTCCTCGGCTATATATAGCGTTGTTGAAAAATTACGGGTTCACTGAAAGGCTTTTAAGTATGAATACGTTTTCTTGCTCAGCAGTCGCGAGGTTGTTATACAGCATACATTTACTTCCATAGAAAAACACACAATACAACACAACACAACAGTAGCTGACGTTTTGGCAGTATCGCCTTCTTCAGAGCCTGGAAGGGTATACTGATGTACAATTTATTAGGCTAAACACTTCAATAACACTAACAGTAAGACGAAAAACTTCATGGCAATTACATGATCAACAGCTTCTCGAAAAACTCACCGCTTTTTTACATGACTTCCAATGAGGAAGGTTAGAACAGCTGACTATAATCGCATATGGTTGATGACTGCGCCACACCACACAGAAATTGATCCGAAGATACGTGGCCAGGTCACGTCTGACCTCTGGGCATTCCTCCCTGCCATTCATTGTGGGGTTTTTGGCATTCATCCAAAAAGCCTCGAGAAGTTTTCGCGCTGGTGTCTTAGTCTCCTGTTCAAGGGTATTGACTTCAAAATCATCTCCGCTGTGCTTTTGAATCCCATGCAACCTCGCGATTGCTGAGCAAAAAAACAACGTATTCATACTCCAATGCCGAGGTTAATAGAAAGTAGATCCTGGGAACTGGTTTTTAAGTATTTCTATCGTCATAACATCGGCTTCAGTAGGATGACATGCAAGAATTCGAACTCCAGTAATTCTTGGAATGTGGCAGTTTGACGACTATGATCTTAAGAGAGAAATCGGTGAAATTCTTCATCTGAACTCAAGTCGATTTCCACATCACATCTTTCTGTAAGTCGTATTTGTAGGTCTCGGTCAGCACAAGCTTCCAAATGTCAGTCACGAATTTCATTTTTAATTACGAGATCGAAGAAAATGTTTTCCGGACAAACTATTATTGGCGTATTGTGATTGCGAGGAGTTACATTGTTAAACCGGTCACCTCTGAATTCATTGTAATCATCATGAATAACACCGTACTCAACTTCAATTCACGTGCTTCGGCGGATAGCACAAGAGATCTTATATTGTCCCGTGTTTCCCCAAATTCTTCGTAGTCACTTTTGATAGGCGTCGATGAATGTTCAATTCTTCACCTTCCTATATGATCCAGAGCTATAAACTTCACTTCTTGACCAGCAAACTTGATTTAAAGCGATGATCGTCTCCTGACTTTTAGAGAGTATTGTATCCGCACAGGTGTATCCATCAGCAATTTAGCAAATTTCCTCATAGGCCTTTTAATTTTCCGATTCGTCAAATTCTTAAATTGTAGAAAAAATGCGAAAGTTGCCAAGAAAAAAAAACCGACATAGTCCTTGTTTGCTGTGTCTTATTAGGTCGAATTTTACTCGTTGTGCAATAGCAATGGTATTAGGCGTAGCCTCGAGAATCTTGAGCGTTGGGCGTTAAGTGCTAAGTAAACCTCATCAAAATTTCCAACTGAGTATTTCTAACAGGTCTGCTATCATTCTCCACCACCGTCAATGGTAGATCCTGGACCACCATTTTTTTTGGTACGTAGTGGAGTTTGGAACGGATAAAAGAAAGAGCTTTCTCCTTTTCAAACAGTGTTGTGCTTCAGCCGAATTCCGCCTATGACTACACTGCGTACAGTTTTCCATATAGAACATTGCCGGTAGCGTTTACCTATCTTTCCCTTCGTTTCTTTTATTCAAAATTTTTACTCGACATTTAAATTGAAATTTGAGAAATCTCATCTATTTTAGACTCAGTGTGATTACGACTATACGTCATACAGTCAACCGATGATGCCGACGCCTTATTATGCACCAGCTCCTTTCATGCCACCTCCTCATGTGGGATTTCTTGCGATTACTGATTTATAGTTTAGAAAAATATTGCTTTTCAAGAAAAAAAGGTTTAGTTTCTCCGTGTAACACCTATACATCGAGCTTAGTGTCCATGTGAAGAAAAGAAAAGGTACCAAAGGAAGTACCTCGAAATTAATGTGTAGCTGAAAACAGAACCATGAATACATATGGCAGTGGAAAGAATACCAAGAAATGTACTTACGGCAAACAAGAAACGTCCACGTATGGTGGTGGTGAAAGAGTAAGAATGATGAGTGGGCAGTGGTTCCTAAAAAAGCGGCAGTCCTTATACGCCGCGCCGTTTGAAATAGGCGATTCTATTTATAGCAACTTCTCATAGAATCAAGAAGTCACAACAGAAAGAAGCATGCAACGAAACCGACTAAGTTACTGTGTATTAGCTAGTTCGTTTTGGTGAAATCTTCTGTTGTTTGCCTGTCACGCTTGTCTTTTGTAGTTGTTGCAATCTGTCCCTTAGAGTTAGATAACTAGACCAAAATATATATGATATTAATAAAACGACAACAAAGCTTAAAAAAGCACTTACACTGAGCCACGAGTACTACTGAATAACAGTGTAGTGGATCGATGTAATAGTATGAAGGAAAGGAGGAATACACAAAATTTTGGCGAACAAAGAAAAGTTAAGATAAAGTGGAAGTAACAGGAAGACGTAAGGAATGATTCCACAAAGTACCAGCAGCGCTTATATAGAAATGATAAAGGATAAAGCTATCGGCGTTAATCTATCCTTGAGGGACGCCAGGCATTCGACGTCATTGAGTATCGTTGGAGGTGATTGAATGCATATTTGCCCTCCCTATCCTTCCAAACAAGTCTGGTACCAATTTGTAGACCTCAAAGGGATGGAAGGCTTGGTGGGCCATGGGTGGCGGGACCAATTCTTCGTGTGTGTCTCAGTGACGCCTCCAACCATGAACTATGTCGTAGAGCCCTTTTATTTCTCCTATTTGACTACTATAGTTAAAATTTGAGCAGATGTATTACTCATTGTGCATTGTGTTGATCTAATACTGTTTTATCCATTAATGTCAAATCTAGGTGAATCCATACTACTACTACCGGCCGCCAGCTGCTTCATACCACCATCAAGCGGCGATTCCGATGTACAGTTTGGGCATTCCGTACCATCTCAATAATCCCATGAAGGCACCATCATCAACAGTATGGTTCCATTGTTTTTTGGAAGATATTTCTCGATCATGTCTTTTAATAAACTCTGTGGTATCTCTTTTTTATAAAATAGAAACAGTATAAGAATAAAAGAATCGCTTCACATGTTTTGTAATACGAGCTGGGAAATGGAAAATCCTTAGTGCCTGAAATTTGGCCTTTGCAGTCGTCTGAGTTTAGTAGAGTGGATACTGGAATGGACAATGTGAGGAGCCCGAATCAATTTTGTCCTAATCCACAACAAGTTCCTCTGCGACGACCAACCACTCCGAACAACGAGGTGAGATTGCTTATCTATTCATTCAAAACTAACACTTTAGACGGATACTGCACAACTACGTGTTCTCCTTTGAACAGCATGTAGGCGGCAGTCACCACCATACTACGAACAGCGAGTGCAGAAGCGTGAGATGTCGGGAGCAATGTTGTTGGTTAACCGACTGATAGCGCAGCTTAACGAATTGAGTGCTTTATGTAAAGGCCTTTTTCTCTACAGTTATCCAATAGTTAAGAGAGTTAATTTAGTGGCTGTCATTAACATAAAAGTGGAATGGCTAGTAATTGATAGTGGACGGCTCTTGAGAAAACTAAATTGAACATTGATAAGCTTACGCTATTTTTTTTTACAAATTTTTGCGCAAAGTGCTGCACTCCGCTACGTTCGACTCGTTGCGTCGACTGCTGAAAATAACATTGTAAGCGACAGCTGCAGCAGACACTCTGTTCGAATCGGAGCTCGGAAAAAGACGATGGTGTCGAGACGTCAGCGAAGGTGGAGTTTTGCAACAACGTTCTGGAGGGTTCCTAGACATTATCTTGCAATGACGAGGTTAAATCAAAATCGATGTTGAAAACATTGCTTCGTAACTGTACTCACTCTCTAACTCTTGTTAAAAATAAGATACTTGAGATTGAAATAAATTATTATCAGCAAGACCAAAAGATCCCATCGGTAACTGCCGCGTTTACCTAAGCCAGGGCGTTACAGCGACAACGTGGAAATGAGCTCGTGCTTTCTTTTGATGAGCAAGATTTAGTTCGTTTAATACTCCAGACGGTAAACAAGTACATACGTGGGGTCGATTCTTTGGCCGATTTGCACAGATTGGATGTGAATTTCGAACCAACGACACCGCTCACCTATGTCGGATCTCCGAAGGGCAGCAGCGATCACTTTGTAGGTCGTTCAGTTGTTTCTTTTTCGTATTTATGATTATTTATGGAATACATTTTAAAACAAATAAAAAACACGAAATAGAACATAAAAAATCTAGTAAAACATTCACCAGAAAGAATTTTCCACCAGTTCGTTTCTTTTTCCGGCTACAGTTATCCCAACTGTTTTCTGCCCACACAAACGATGAGCCGTGAGGCTTTCTGCCTAATCGGTTCAACTAAAATCGTTCACTTGAAAAAGATTTTATGAGATCATGGGTGCCCTACGAAATTATTCCTTATGTGATTTTCGAGCTATTGTCGTTAAAAATTTAGACGTTCACCTGTCACCTGTATCACCTGTAGTCTCGTTGATCGTCGAGTGACTCAAGCGGGCGCCAGTAAATCCTCCATTTTTCTCTATCGCGTGCAAGAGTAGCCCAGTGGATTCTCCTTGCGTTAGAGACTCGTCGAGCATCATATCTTTCTTCTAGGCTTTTCGTGAAAAACTCTGACCATCGGGTCGGTGGTCTTCCTGCAGTACGTTTGACATCCCGAGGAATCCAGTCACTAACAGCCCTTGTCCATCGGTTATCATCCATATGCATTACATGTCCGGCCCACCTTATCTTCGAATGTTTGGCGTATAGAACCGCATCTTTGATTTTCGATCGTTGACGTAGTTCGGAGCCTCGGATCCCATCCCATACTTGTGTGAAACGGGATACTCCTAGCATCGTCCTCTCGACTGCGCGTTCGATAACGTTGAGTGATCTTTCATCATGCTCATGTAGGACCACTTTTCTGACGCATACGTTAGGGCAGGGAGAACCGTTGAGTCGAAAAGTTGGGCACGGAGTCGGGTGTTCTTTTTTCTCTTCACTACATCCTCGTGTTAACCCAATAATTCAAGAAGGCATCTCCTTATAATTCACCATTTTTCATGATCAACACACGCGAGGTTGATATTACAGCATCTACTAATAGAGAATAGCCGACGTTTCGGCGGTTCCGTCTTCTACAGAGCCTAAATACGTCAAACTGACATGGAATGTACTCCGCTGAAGAATTTCATAACTTTTTAAAGCATGTACAGTTTTATTCCTTGTAGGTTTCCCAGTTATTTGGTGGAGACCAGCCGCGGCAGTATTATGTGGGCGAGCAATGTGCCTGGGTCAGGTCAAAGAATCAGCCTGGGGTATGGCGCTAGGTTGCGCGTGATCACAGGACACTCCTTGCGGTTCATTTTTGGGTTTTTGGAAATAATCCAAAAAGCTTCACGAGCTGTACGGCCTGTTGTCCTGGATTTCTATGCGAGGATAGTGACTACACGTACTAGAACTCGTACAATCACCATCGCTACCGTTAGGGCATATTATTGCAATTTTTTGTTCTACATAGATGATCATGTGGGTGGTTACGAAGTAGCTGGCGTCTCAGAGTGTCAGTTGGTATTCAATTCACTGTTGCCGATTTTTACAAATCGACCCTTCTTAAGCAACACTTTATAGCTGCGCTTATTTCCTTAGAAATAAAGGAAGGGCAGGATAAATAGAACCATAATTCCAAACTCGTGTTTGCTGATGAAGGAAAACAACGAATTACTGATCAATGTCGAGCTTGAAAGAATTTCCTACATGATATCTCGATATAGTTCGTATATCCTTATGATGGTATTATTCTTCACTTATATCAGCACAGTTTTCAGATTAGATAGTCTAGACTTTGTTCGGTATTTGCTATCTCTAGTATATGTATGTTACAGCGATTCCGTGATTTCTCAGTAGAATCCATAAAGGATCTCAGAGCTCTTCCTAGTTTTTCATCTACGTCACTCCATAATGAGCCCAGCAGAGACGTTTACACAGCCAGAGAGCCGTAAAGGTGAACGATATTTTCTCTGAAATTTGATAATTTTACCGATAACTAATGTGAAAAACAATGAATTGGGAAGATAGGAGATAAAGGTAGAAATTGCCCAAAAGCTCTACGTTTTGCGAACTAAAAAGTACGCTGAAAACATTCGTTTGGCTTGTGGTCCTATAGAAGGCGGCTGTTTCCAACTAGGTTCGCTCTTCCTCTTGACTATTGGTAAGGACGAGGCACAGATAGCGTTCCATTTAACGTCCAGGCAGAGAGGTGGAAGTCTAAAGAAAGCAGGAAATAAAACAACGCAGCGTTTTCATTGTGGGCAGATATTTATGAAAGAAGTGTCGAAATTCTAATCTTGCAAGAGCAGGATTTCGGTGGCAGCGTTCCTGATGCACTCACTTCCCTCAAAGTCTATCGAATTCGTTAAATTAAAATAAAAACCTCATGCTTTGCTTGATCTCGATTGACTTACTCGACTTGTGCTCTCCAACATTATTGTGCATATTCAGTGAAAAAAAGTCCTTTTAATAATAAAAATCTGGCCAACAATATTCGATTCGAAAAAAAAAACAACTTGTTCAAATTTTGCGCTCAGAAGTCACAGAATGTTTTAAACGGCTTTTATCATATTTTCTTTTGAAAGCGTCCCGAATTTTTTGCAGAAATTTTCAATTTGTGCCGTTTGGCTGCGAAAAAATCGATACGCATTCATTAAGTGTAATGGAAGCATTTGCAGTTCCTTGCTAAGAAACGCTTTCATTTCAGGCCAGTCACAGTTGTTCTCGTTTCTTTCCATCTTTACGAAGTGGCGTGTTTTGTACGAAACGGTAATAATATCGCCGTGAAAAACCATATTCTAGTTAAATGTGTGAACTTGGTTACTTCCACATTTTTTTAAAACAATATAGCAGTTGCTAGTGGAAATTAGGTCTTCGAGTCAGTACTCGGCGCCTTATGATCACTAGCTTTGAGTAGGATGCTCGACCTCGTAGAAGTTGCCACGCGGGACTTTTTCGTAATTGTCGCAAAGCAACATCTCACACTTGGGTAATTAAACCGCTTATATTAATAATAATTCAATAATAACGAAATACTAACATCGGCACAATACAGACTGCAATACTGTATCATGACCAATAAGTGAGAGTAATGCGGGTTAGTATCTTTGCTATAGGTCAGTAAGACAGTGCCATGCTCATTTAGAATAAATCAATAGTGTCACAAGATTTAGGCACATCAATGAATTTATATGAGGCCGTAATACCGGACTGACAAAACAATACTATAGGATTACACACTATATGTAGGCTTGTGATGTCGTTCTGATGAGGTTAACAACAAGTTAAGCGCTACATGTAAGTTTGCGATAACATTGCGATGAAGCTATGTGCTAACTTGTAAGTACATTGCGATTGGATTAACGTGTTAAAGAATACATGTAAGCGCATGAGTATATTGCGATGATGTTAATGTGAACACACAATAGAGTTAGCGTATTTAGAGGTACATGACAGCAAAGTTAATATATAACAGTGACCACATACAACAATAGAGAACACCTTGGATTAACTGCATGGCGCATCACACATGATAAACAGGGCGGCGAATACGATATTGACGCACGGGGCTATTTAAATGTCTTCTGGAAGAGGCGGTGCTGTGGCACAGGTCCAGAACTTTTACCGAAAATACTCGTCGACTTCCACATCCAGCTCCCCCGTGATCAGATCAGATGACTGAGGACGATTTCCCAGGCAACTTCCTGCCCTTCGTCTTATCGTACTCGTGATAGTTTGGAGCAGAAACAACACACAAATGGTTCCGATTGCATAAAAAGAGTGAGTGGATCACAAAGGATGTTTACGACAACCAAAGTTCTTCTCAATGAAGTGAAAACCATTACATGATGCAAGATCACAAAGCGATGTGAGGAACCACGAATGTGTTTACCACAGTCCTGCGATATGATGAAAGAATAGTAACTATTGTGGCAACAGTTACCATAAACGGTTTTTCGTTTTTATTTCGCGTCTCCCACATTCATAAGGACAAGGATAAACCCATCAGCATTGGTCGATCTTTGAGGGATGTGCCACACATTTAATTTCATCATGCTTCATTGCAAGGGCGGATAGCACAGTGGTAGCTATGTCCGTTATCAAGAGCATGGTGCCAATTCAATTCCACCCGGGGCCAACCCAGCTCCTCATGCTCCAGGGAGGAAGATTGGTACCAAACTTGTCCAGGAAGAAAAATCACTTCCTGCAATTCTATTGGGAACGCTCCAGCCGGACTATCTCCAGACTCCAGAGAAGAGTTGCTCAATGAACATTCTACGACATTCAAGGTAAAATGAAAATCTTCAAGCAGCAACCAAAGCCACACGTAAAAAGTTGGAAAATCTTCGTGGTCTATGGATGCCAAGAATCGAATCGAACGTGAGAAGTGCTGGAATCCGCACAGTGGACGTGAAGACGGATCATACAAAATAAAGTAAGAAATAATAAAAATGCGTCGTTGGAGATGATTAGATCTGGCCTTAGCAATGACTCGCTTGGTACATTAATAGCTTTTGTAATCCTCTTCAAGCTACTATTCTTTTCAAGAGGGGCATGCATAGAAAACCTGCTATCAGTGTAAGTCTCAGCATAGAATACTGCGCTTTCCACTTATTTCCAGATGATCATCGGCATAGCTCTTCCTGTTTTTAGTTGGCATTGAATTCCTCAAGAGAACACCTGGTAAACGTCCCCATCTGTCTTTCATCAACGGCGCCTTGTAATAAGTCCCGCATGTGGAATGATACTTAGTGTGTAATGACATACAGTAGGATCCTGCCACTAACTGCTATAGCCTCCAGCAGTTGCCACGATTCATCGTGTTTTCAACCAACTTAATTTTCGACCTCTTCGCCAACGCAGTAACGTCGGATCTATTATCGGCTCATTAAAAAAGGAAAAAGCACATTTTTAGTACGCTGCCTTTTATTATAGTGTATTTTTTCCTGCAAAAATTTGGCTACAGTTAATTCACCAGTCTCTGCTTGGCATGAGCTTACTTCAGCTGGGTTTCAGTTTGGCAGTGTCGAATTCCCTTTCATTGACAACCCTGCTATATATTACAGTTGAATTCATAGGATGATTTCGCAGCCACATTGAGGCGCTACACCATTTAGGGCAGTTGCTGAAAAACCTAAATAACAGGCTTAACCTTTTTATTTACTGCCTATTCTAGTTAAATTGGGTTCAATGCCGATTTAGGCTCCCCAGATCAATCTCGTTGGCGGGTGATTGCTGATGGCAAAAGATCGATAGAACTAGCTGAGAGACAGGAGAAAGGAAGGACCCGCGTGGTGTGGTGGTGAACGCGTTACTACCCGGAAAGGACAGTGGCGCGTTCGTTCCCCACCGCAGGCGCCTGCGGTCCGGAGTTTTGCAAATATCTTAGCATTATAGAAAACTAAATAACAGGCTTCCAGATTCCGTTCGGCTTTCTGCACTATTCCTTCCTTGCAAAGTTCTCCTACAGAAATGTTCGGTTTCGTATATGGATTTGACTGCGACTTCTTTAACCGCTCCAGCTCTCCCCGACACACTAAGTGCTTGTCGAACGTCGTTTCACTTGTAGTTTTTAAACAAGCCGTGCTGCAGTGAATTTCATGCTATTTTTCACAGATAATCAATAATGAAATTCTACGAGCCATTAATACTCGAGATTTGAAGCGCATTGAGTTCACCTTGACATACATGAAGTATAATATGGCAGTGATTAACCTTTTATGCATGGATCATAGATTGTGTTTCACAGATTATTGGACAGTTAAATAAATATCCTTCAAAACTACTTGCGTGGGCGCACGAATTTAAGAGATCTGTGTTTCTAGTATTGTGGCAGGTACCAGGTTTACGACTCTGGAAATGTATAAGGTTCGGCGTTCCAAGTGCGATTGATTGAAGCAACGAGCATGTGCATATTGCAGATCACCTCCAACAACTAAGCCCTTAGCTGCCCTTAGACACAAATTGCTGACTACAAAAACATGGATTTTTCAACACACGCTGATGTGCTTCATTCGCGAAACTCAGTTTCTATTGCAGTTCCTTGTGATTTTAATACATAGCTTTGCTTATGACAGTGGATAATATTTTAAATAACATAGTATTTTTCATTTACTTCACAATAAAAAATTTATTTTATTTTGCATTTTAAGTCACCCGTAATCGCATCCACTGTGTCGATCCCACCACTTCTTGCGTTCTATTCGTTTTCCTCGTACACACCGTCCACAATGGTCCTCGAACATTTCGCGTGTTGTTTCGACTGCTACTTAAAGATTTCGTTTTCCTTATGAGTATCATAGAATGCCGCTCGAGTCAATTTTCCATGCAATCTTGGGGATAGTTGTGATAAGGCGTTACCACATAGAGTGGAGGAGAGCGTTGGGGCGAGGATCGAACTAGAGCCTTTACCTCCTAGTCACGGGCACCAGTAATCGTTGCGCTATCTCCATCCCGAACACAGTAATACTGCTCTGAAATTTTCTTTTTGGCAGTTTGGTCACAGGAGGGTTTCATTATGTGACAGGGTTACTTGAAAACCATTTTTGTTGAAGCTGTTTGGAAACTCATTGGGTCTGGTAAAATATCATGTATGCTTTGCTCATTTCATGGTTATCGATTAATTCGTGTTCCAATTCGTCTTTCTAGTTAAAAGGAAGGTCTTTCCGTCGATGTATTAAGTATTGCGCAAATGACAGTGATACAAAATTCGTCTTTCATAACATGGAGGATAAAGGATAGAGCGTTCGGAGTTGGGGAATCCCTGATGGATGCGTCATGCACTTGACTGAAATCAAGCAGCGCGGGGGTGAGTGCATATTTTGTCTAAACGACGATTTGTGATAGCATATCGGTACAGCAATCCAGTATTCTTATCCTTCCATAGAACTGTGGCACCAGTTCGCAGATCCCATAACAATGCAGGGCTTAGTGGACTTGCAACATGGGATCGAACGAATGGTCAATCCTGTGTATATTGCAAGACTCCTCTAACTACTGCGTTGCCTCTTCCATTTCTTTGTATGATAGTTGTAAAATTTATAGTGTAAAATTAATACTCAAAATTCTGATCATAAGCAGTTTAATTATTGGACTATATCTATAAACGAAACGGTGCCTGTAGTGCAGTGGTTGGAGGCACCCTGCAACACACACGTGGGACCGGTCCCTGCTCCGATGGTCTACCAAGTCTTCCATCCCTCCGGGTTCGGAAAATTGGTACTAGACTTATCTAGGAGGATGCAAGCACTGGGTCGACACATCGGTAGGCCACCGCGAGTCATTGTAAAGGCCAGATATGCAGTCATTCACCTTCAACCGATGCTTAATGAAGTCGAATGTATGGCGCGTCCTTCAGGGATTGATCGATGCTGAGAAATTTAGAGCTTTATCTGCAGAGAACAAACTGGCAAAATAATTTTTTCGGATTACTGGGTATGGGTCTTACTTTCGTCATTAATCTAACATCGTCTTAAATAATGCTTTCGTCGTTTAATGGAAAAATAGAAAGTGGAAAAGAGCTAATCTATTGGGACCTGCTCCATTCGCATTTAGAGGGAGCGGGTTAAAGCGACTCAAATATGAAATGAGATTGAAACCACGGCTTTATTTGAGAATTAGTCGTAAGACACATTGACATTCAACAAAACAGAAATGAAGATCGTTAAAGATATCGATGCCATTCCAAATGAGTGGTTTAAAAGAGAATCTAGCTGCACAAGATTTTTATCCTTGGATTTTCCATGTTTCTAAGTAGCGGAAGAAAAAGGTGAACAACTTTGTCACAAGTTGGAGAGCTCATTAAATTTTATGACCGTCCTTTAATGAGTATGATAAACTCTGAAAATGAAAAATTTGTTTTTAAAAAGTGGTTAACGAGTATTCATGAACTTTCTTCAAAATATATAGTGATCTTTGAAAGTAGAACTTCTCGAAAAAATAGGACTTCTGGAATTTCTCTAACGATCAAGACGATGACTTGGCAGCGTCAGTAAGAGGCTTCTGCCGCACATGTTAAAGCCCGGATCAGAGAAACCTGGACGGCTTACGGTGTCTGACCTACAGTCCTCAACGAATGCCCTCGACCACGCGCGTAAGTATGATTACACGGTTTGAGGGTTCACAGTTGCAATAATATCCTAATTTTCGTCAAAAGAAAGAACAACTTAAGACATTGGATCCATTTCCAACAAGGACAAATCTTTAAATACAGAACGAAGAGAAATCACAATTCACTATTTCCTTGATAAGCAGACGCGACATTTTTAAGGTAACGTTTATTTTACGATGGGCTATGTTTTTGCGAATTTCGCTCTCTTTAAAGCCCGGAAAGACTAAGTTGGTAAGTAATCTAGTCAGAAATACTTCCATATTCTCAAGAGGAAACCGGAAGCCTAAACTGCAATTGCTTCGGAAACAGCTATGTCAAGGGAAAAAGAAAAATCCGTCGATACGCTAGCTATCCTTGAAAAAGTATTGCCGTAACAACCTTGCGTTGCTCACCCTGGAAACAGTAAATTATTGGTAAATGATCAGGTTGATATAAAGGTGGTCTTGCGAAGAACATATAGACGAGAAGAAGTGAAGCTGCTGGCTCTCTTCAAAATCGATTTCTTGTTAGCTTAGCAAGGAATTGAATTTCTGATTTCCTTTTTGTGCCTTGTTTCGTCTCTTTGAGGAAATTATGTCGTTGCCCTATTTTACTGCCAGTGAGATGCTCAAAAAGAAAAATGAGTAGGCAGACTCAAATTTCTAACACTCTGTCATCACTCTCACCGTGGAAGCTAATCATCCCGTCGCGGTCAACATCTCCTTCCCGTATCATATCCTGCGCATCAGCTTCGTTGAGTTTCTTTCCTAACGAATGCATCACCATAAGCAAATCTTCGGCCGAAATCAAACCATCGCCATTTCTGTCAAACACCTGAAATTCAGAAGTTTCATCAAAGTCCTGCGTACCTCATAACTTCGTATTCTTTTAAAATAATATCAGCTCTTTTAAATGTGGAGTTTTTGTTTTTGTACAGATCCTGAAAACTGTTGTGCGTGGCGAGGGTTTATCTCTTGCTAGGTCAGTTAACCTCAGACCTTTGATATTTACAATTGCAAGTTAAACTAAGAGTAAACGAACAGTAGAAATCGTAACAATAGTGAGGCGAACTTTCTTGAATTTCACAATAACTGGGAACCGCATTTGTTGACGACTTGAGGACACACTTGCAAGAATAGTTCAAGGCTCCAAACAAAACCAAATACGACACCTCATCGAAAGAGTTCAAATACTTAACTGATAGGCCTGCCTTAATTTCCTTTCTTTTTAAAAGTTGAAACCTTACATTAATGCAGATCAAGCTAGAACTAGCTGAGAGACAGGCGAAACGAAGGATCCGCATGGTGTGATGGTTAATGCGTTATTCCCCGGAGAAGACAATAGCGCGTTCGTTCCCTATCGCAGATACCTGCGGTCCGGAGTTTTGCAAATATCATAGAATCACAAAAGTTATGTTTTGCAACACTACGCTAAAAATTTAAAAAGCTAACGCGTTAACCACCACGTATCGATAAAACCAGCTGAGAGGTCGACGAAATGAAGGACATGCATGTTTTGGTGGCTAACGCGTTAGCCCCCGGATAGGGCAATGGCGTTTGTAGCCCACCGCAGACACCTGCAGTCCCGAGTTTTGCAAATATCTCAATATCTTGTAGTTTAATCCATAGTCTTTTGTTTATCATTTAAAAAGCTTCACAGAGTAACTAATCTGTTTGAAATCGTGGAAAATCCAAAAAAAGGAAATTCTGAAATCTTCCTCTTTCAAGATAACTAAAATATCGGAACTGAATGGTGGAGATGTAATCTAGCTATTTCTCTATGGAAATAAAGCAGACTATTGTACCCTTTAATAACATCTTGAATGGAAAACGTACTCCGAATACTTCTCGCAATTCCCGTTCTTCTCGAGGATTTAGAAGTTGCTTCCGAAAGGCCTGAAGGAATTCATCGACATCGATACATCCGTTACCTAAGCACGAAAAAAATACACTGCTTTCTGCAAGAGAAAACCGCTCTAAAGGTTTAGGTGATTGTTAGTAAACATCAGGTGGCAAGAACAACACATTTATTTGGTCATTTCCACTCATACATGAAATGTAGTGAACAGCAGAAATGCAGCCTACTGCATTGCTACTCTGTTCAAAGTACTTGAGATCATCGGGTCACAAAAACCCAGCCAACGTAGCTTATCTCTGCTAGTCCAAAGCAAACAAAATTTGCGCGAAATTCCAAAAATTATGCAAAAGATGTCTCACAAAGGGTTGAAAAATGATACGCAAGATAGCCTACTGGCAAGCAGTCAGCTCGCCCGACTTCAACAACGAGTTGTAGAATGTGCAAAATCTTCGCTGCTGCAGTCCGCTATTCACTGTTATCTTATTGAACAACTCCAGGTATATTTAGAAACTGAAAAACCCACTGCATATCTGTCGTTGCAACATAGTTCTGACCATAGATTTAACTCAATAAGAGATTTCCAGCCAGCTACTCATGAGGTTACGCCGCATATGGAATACACACGTGGTTATTGGTATAGCACGCAGCGCTGCACTAATACATCAGTAGCCAATGATTTTTCCTCATTGTGAAGGCCAGATATTTGTTCAGTCATCTCTACGACGGCTGATAAAGTAGACTGCATGGCGCATCTCCCAAGGATAGATTAGCGTAGAACGCTTTAGCCTCAATCATTTGTGCATATACACATACTTAGAATTTCTGAACGAGTTCTTTGAGCAAGCAAAATCCACCGGGCTACCACAATTCTCCAAGAGTTAAATATGCAAAGGAAATTGCCCGTTCAATCAAGATTTTTTTTAAACCGCTCCAATACCTGCTACTTTAATGCTTTTGTGAGAATATTTTGCGGAAAGCATCATTTCGGCAGAGAAAAACTCCAAAAATCGCGGAGAACTCCAACTTAATCAGTACTGCTGTGAACTTATTCTGTGCCAATTTCGAGATTTTAAGCGAGCATTTGTTCTTCTAACAAGAATTTCCCAACACCAGGTATTATATTCCACACTCAAGGTTTGTTGTGGAAAACCCAGTACCGAGGTCGCATTTTCGGTCGCTCAAGAAAAAAGGATTTCTGGAGATAATATAGTGAAATTTAACCTCAATAAATAAGACCGTCACCCACCCACCAATATGTTCTTTTCTAGGAGATCGATAACGGATGTGGTCTTGTGCAAATTCCAAGGCTACGATATAAGAAGAAGTTCGCTTCTTTGACAAGAGGACAGCTTTATAACAAGTTGAGTTTTACGTATACGATTACAACCAGTGTTCTGCACGCTATCTCGATTTTGGTGAAGGCTTCGACGCGCTTCATGAAGACTGCAGCAACCATAAGAGAGTGGCAGATGTCTGAATGTTCGCATAAACATCAAAAACGCATTGAACACCTCTACAATTAATATTTGTACCCTGAATTGATTTTTATTTATGTGGGATCCTTTCGAAGAAATGCTTTTTCTTGCTAAAAGGACACTCGATGGCAAGTAGAGTAAAGATGGTTGAACCAATCCACGCTACCATGACACCAACGACGTGTAAGAAGACGTAAGAGGATGGAGAAGGAAAGCAGCAGAATTTCAAAAGCCATAAAACAGACAAAAAATCAGTTCAGAAAAATTAAAACGAAGTTCTGACCATGGAGATTCCTTCTACTACTTTCAGCTATTTCTGTCCGAATTTTTGTGATGAGCATCGCCACTTCAGTAATTCCACTAAAAGTGTCAAAACTCGATCATCAAAGTCAAGTGTTCTTCATTTCAGACGCCCACGTCTCCATGAACTTTGTAGCTGCACTTTCTGCCAATTGCGAATCATTGAAATTTTTCATTGCGAACCAAGCTGAGTGGTTTCAGGGCGAATGTTTCTTCCTCAATTCGAATCATTTGTTTTATCTTAGAGATCTGTTCCTGCCTCCCTTTGCTCTCTTCTTCTTTCCACCAAGGCACAGGTGATGTTTTACCATTGAGACAAAGCGTTTTTAACCGAATGTCCCTAGCTGCACCAAAAATTTCATCGTGATCATAGAAATATCACTTACACTCACACACAACTCACGTTTACCACATTGTGGTAGATTCTTTCTTTTTTCAGGCCTAGAGTGTTCTGGCCAACAAAGAGGGTTTGAACTTTCTGACTTAAATATAACGACATCAATGTTTGATGAGAATCAAGCTTCTTTTAAAGAGGAGACTCCGACCACTTGCTTGGTTTAGAGTGTACGACTTCGTGGTTGAGGGCGCGATAGTGCAAAACAAGACATTAATGCACTTTTCTGAAATGTATTGTCTCCTTCAATCAGATTTGGGCATTGACAACACATAAAATGCCTATTATGTTTACCGACAAGAAAGAGGCTACTAACCATATCACCTACCACCTATCTCAAAGCTTGCGGAGAGAGTGTTCCTTTTGCTTTCTGAATGGATCGGCTCTAAAGTCCAATTTTACACGTGATGAAATTCATGATAGCTCCTCGTGCACCTTATAGAGGTGCTTTATGACAGGAGTGTTGTTCAGAACGGAGCGATTTTCATACGAGCCCAATGAACCATATTTTGGAAGTTTTTGAGAGAAACTGCGGATACATAGCAAACATGAGTGGGGTGCATAGTTGAGGGTGCAGCAGTTGAGTGTGCTAAAAATTAGCGAAAACGAGGCGCGTATCATCAGCGCTACGGTTACTTGAAAACTCTCAAACACTAATGGAGTTAGGAACTGTCCCTCGCGTTCGGAGTAATAATAGTGACACCGATACTAACACCTATCTCAATAATAATAACAATAATAATAATAACGGTAATAATAGTAAAAATAATAACATAATATTAATGACAATAATAATAACTAGTGATGATATTCACGGATCTCCCTCATATGAGGGATCTCGAGCCGGTTAGTCGCGAGGCTACGTGGCGCGTCCCCAGGTGGGGGATAGGGGGTTAATCGCGGAACAAAAGCGACTTTTGCTTCTCTGAGACGCAGGTGGACCCAGGATATGGACTCCCTGTTTATGCAGCGCCGATTTGGCACATACTTTCTGTATCTGCTAGGCGTATTCATGCATGTGTGTGTGGGTGCGTTCTCGCTTTATGCGGATTGTATTCTACGAGTCAATTCGGCCAAAAGCCTGCAATCAAGTGACAGGGAAGTATATGGGAAGCGGTTAGGAGTCGCCTCCAACAAATAAGCTCCACGTCCACTCTAGGAGAGCCTGGCAAGCTACCCGTGAGTTTAACCAGCCCCCACGTTGAGAGCCCAGCAAGCTATACGTGGGTATCAAATATGCTAAACACAGTAAAAAAAAAGGGCTTTATTCCCCTGATTCCGAAAGAGCCCCCAATTTCGCAGCGTTGGGAAGGACGAGTACGGAGAGGCTGCCAAAATTTCAGGGCCAATGGAAGCTGCCTGAATCACGAACTATCTGTACCTACAATGCACGTACACTTGCATAGATAGCTCCTCGTGCACCTTATAGAGGTGCTTTATGACAGGAGTGTTGTTCAGAACGGAGCGATTTTCATACGAGCCCAATGAACCATATTTTGGAAGTTTTTGAGAGAAACTGCGGATACATAGCAAACATGAGTGGGGTGCATAGTTGAGGGTGCAGCAGTTGAGTGTGCTAAAAATTAGCGAAAACGAGGCGCGTATCATCAGCGCTACGGTTACTTGAAAACTCTCAAACACTAATGGAGTTAGGAACTGTCCCTCGCGTTCGGAGTAATAATAGTGACACCGATACTAACACCTATCTCAATAATAATAACAATAATAATAATAACGGTAATAATAGTAAAAATAATAACATAATATTAATGACAATAATAATAACTAGTGATGATATTCACGGATCTCCCTCATATGAGGGATCTCGAGCCGGTTAGTCGCGAGGCTACGTGGCGCGTCCCCAGGTGGGGGATAGGGGGTTAATCGCGGAACAAAAGCGACTTTTGCTTCTCTGAGACGCAGGTGGACCCAGGATATGGACTCCCTGTTTATGCTGCGCCGATTTGGCACATACTTTCTGTATCTGCTAGGCGTATTCATGCATGTGTGTGTGGGTGCGTTCTCGCTTTATGCGGATTGTATTCTACGAGTCAATTCGGCCAAAAGCCTGCAATCAAGTGACAGGGAAGTATATGGGAAGCGGTTAGGAGTCGCCTCCAACAAATAAGCTCCACGTCCACTCTAGGAGAGCCTGGCAAGCTACCCGTGAGTTTAACCAGCCCCCACGTTGAGAGCCCAGCAAGCTATACGTGGGTATCAAATATGCTAAACACAGTAAAAAAAAAGGGCTTTATTCCCCTGATTCCGAAAGAGCCCCCAATTTCGCAGCGTTGGGAAGGACGAGTACGGAGAGGCTGCCAAAATTTCAGGGCCAATGGAAGCTGCCTGAATCACGAACTATCTGTACCTACAATGCACGTACACTTGCATCCGAGTCCTCGATAGAAGACTTGCTCATGCAAGCAAGAATGATAAGGTACGACGTCATCGGCCCGGCCGAGACGAGAAGATGCCACCCATTTAACGCCGTCTATGACACCGGAATAGAACTGTACCTCGGAACATGCGAAGGTAGAGCAGTCGGCAGCGTCGGAGTTCTCGTCGACACGAGTTTGTCCATGAACATCGATTCATTCGAACACCTTACAACCAGAATCGGACGTTTACGATTAAAAAGATGTGGATCAACACCAGTTTTGACAATCTTCGTCGTTTACACGCCAACATCAAACTATGACGAAGGAGAACTCGAAGCCCACCAACCCACCCTTAGGCTTAGGCTTAGGCCTAACCCATAACCTAACCCCTACACGGACTTGCAAAGGTTCTACAGAAAAACAATACATTCTTCAAGGTCATCATTGGAGATTTCAATGCCAAGATCGGACCAAGAAGATCGTCTGAGGAAGGTCACATTGAGACCCACGGATTAGAATGGAACGAACAGGGAGAGCGGCTCTCTGAGTTTATCATGGCGGCCAAAACCATCCATGGTAACTCGCAATTCCAGAAGCCTCACCGTCAACGATGGACGTGAGAATCTCCCAGTTGAGAGTACCATAACGAGATATACCACATCATAGTAAATAGAAAGTTTTGCCTTACCGATGTCGCTGTTGTCCCAAAATTCTGCAAGGAATCAGACCACCGTCTCGTTCGTGCAAGATTTTATTTCTCGCGGAAAGGAGAAAAAGCCGGTAAATTCAAAAGCCGAATTCCAAGAACCACCACAAACTGGGGCTTATTCCACTCATCAGTCGGCTGTTGCTAAGATGCCGTTGTCGACAGCATCGACGAGGAATATGGTCGGCTCATTGAGCATCTTCACGTTAGCGCCATGAAAGCTGAGAGTTCGAAGGTCACCAAGAGACGTCTGTCTTCAGAAACTCTCGAGCTAATACGCCAGCGTGGAATCGCACGAGCTGCAGGAAACCGCGAACTAACGTCCGAGCTTGTGAAACAATGCAGACAGGCGATAAAAGATCTTAAAGAGAGAAGAGCAGCAGTAATGGTCGAAGTTGCAGAGGCCAGGAAAAGCATTCGCAAAGCCTGCCGAAGCCTCGCCAATTACAAGACCAAGATGATTGCACTCCGACGCCCAGACGGAACAATAAAAGCTTCCAGAAAGGCATTGAAGAAAATTATCCACGATTTTTACTCAGATCTCTTCGATAGCTACGTTCATCTTCCGTCCAACCCGAATCGGACGTTTACGATTAAAAAGATGTGGATCAACACCAGTTTTGACAATCTTCGTCGTTTACACGCCAACATCAAACTATGACGAAGGAGAACTCGAAGCCCACCAACCCACCCTTAGGCTTAGGCTTAGGCCTAACCCATAACCTAACCCCTACACGGACTTGCAAAGGTTCTACAGAAAAACAATACATTCTTCAAGGTCATCATTGGAGATTTCAATGCCAAGATCGGACCAAGAAGATCGTCTGAGGAAGGTCACATTGAGACCCACGGATTAGAATGGAACGAACAGGGAGAGCGGCTCTCTGAGTTTATCATGGCGGCCAAAACCATCCATGGTAACTCGCAATTCCAGAAGCCTCACCGTCAACGATGGACGTGGGAATCTCCCAGTTGAGAGTACCATAACGAGATATACCACATCATAGTAAATAGAAAGTTTTGCCTTACCGATGTCGCTGTTGTCCCAAAATTCTGCAAGGAATCAGACCACCGTCTCGTTCGTGCAAGATTTTATTTCTCGCGGAAAGGAGAAAAAGCCGGTAAATTCAAAAGCCGAATTCCAAGAACCACCACAAACTGGGGCTTATTCCACTCATCAGTCGGCTGTTGCTAAGATGCCGTTGTCGACAGCATCGACGAGGAATATGGTCGGCTCATTGAGCATCTTCACGTTAGCGCCATGAAAGCTGAGAGTTCGAAGGTCACCAAGAGACGTCTGTCTTCAGAAACTCTCGAGCTAATACGCCAGCGTGGAATCGCACGAGCTGCAGGAAACCGCGAACTAACGTCCGAGCTTGTGAAACAATGCAGACAGGCGATAAAAGATCTTAAAGAGAGAAGAGCAGCAGTAATGGTCGAAGTTGCAGAGGCCAGGAAAAGCATTCGCAAAGCCTGCCGAAGCCTCGCCAATTACAAGACCAAGATGATTGCACTCCGACGCCCAGACGGAACAATAAAAGCTTCCAGAAAGGCATTGAAGAAAATTATCCACGATTTTTACTCAGATCTCTTCGATAGCTACGTTCATCTTCCGTCTTATAAAATAAAAGAGGATGGATATGCTGTGCCAGCGGTTCTCCCTTCTGAAATCCGACATGCCATTTCGTCGGTGAAAAATCGAACAGCACCAGGTCCGGACAGGATAAGATCAGAACATCTGAAGAACCTTCCGCCAGTCCTCGTAAGCACACTGGCTCGGCTCTTCTCGCGTTGCCTATCTGAATGCAAGATCCCTACTCAGTGGAAGACCAGCAAGACCGTGTTGTTGTTCAAGAAGGGATACCTACACGATATAGGCAACTATCACCCAATGTGCTTGCTGTCTGTCGTCTACAAACTTTTCACTCCAGTCATCCTAAACAGGATAGACAGAACACTGGACGAAGGGCAGCCGTGCGAGCAAGCAGGGTCTCGAAAAGGATTTTGTACGATGGACCACATTCATGCGTTAACGAGGCTCATTGAGGTATCGCGAGAGTACAAAAGACCGCTCTGCCTCACTTTCATCGACTTAGAGAAGGCCTTTGATTCAATTGAGATAGAAGCAATCATGGAATCCCTTGGTAGTCAAAGAGTCTCTACTCAGTACATAAAGATTCTTCGTGAGCTGTACAAAAATTTCACCACCAAGATTTCACCATTCTACAACGATATTAACGTTGACGTCAAAACAGGACTTAGGCAAGGCCATACAATCTCGCCAAAATTATTTACGGCCACCCTCCAGAACGTCATGCGAACATTGAAATGGGATAATATGGAGTGAAAATCGATGGTTGGCAGATAGATCACCTTCGCTTTGCTGATGATATCGTTCTTATAACACCAGACATTACCCAAGCGGAACGCATGCTTGCAGACTTTCATAAAGCGTGTGGAAAGATTGGTCTTTGAATAAATCTCAAGGAAACGATGTTCATGAAGAACGGATTGGTTTCGTTTGCCCCATTCACGCTCAACGGAACGAATATCTCCGAATGCTCCAGTTATGTCTATCTAGGTCGGGAAATCAATATGATGAACGACTTAGCTCCAGAGCTGAGCAGAAGGAAACGCACGGCTAGGGGAGCTTTCAAGAGCATCGAGGATGTAGTGAAGAGGACAAAGAACCCCCGACTCCGTGCCCACCTTTTCGACTCAACGGTTCTTCCTGCCCTAACGTATGCGTCAGAAACTTGGTCGCTACGTAAGCAGGATGAAAGATCACTCAACGTTATCGAAGGCGCAGTCGAAAGGACGATGCTAGGAGTAGCCCGTTTCACACAAGTAAGGGATGGGATCCGAAGCTCCGATCTGCGTCAGGGATCAAAAATTAAAGATGCTGTTCTATACGCCAAACAGTCGAAGATAAGGTGGGCCGGACACGTAATGCGTGTGATTGATAACCGATGGACAAGGGTGTTAGTGACTGGATTCCTCGGTATGTCAAACATACTACAGAAAGACTGCCGACCCGATGGTCAGAGTTCTTCACGAAAAGCGTAGAAGAAAGATATGATGCTCGACGAGTCCCTAAAGCAAGGAGAACCTATTGGGCTACTCTTGCCCGCGACAGGGAAAAATGGAGGATTTACTGACGCCCGTTCAAGTCACTCGACGATCAACGGGACTACAGGTGATACAGGTGACAGTGATGATATTGATACTTACTTTGATACTCTGATGGCCCGTCCTCACTGGTTGCGCAGGCCACAGGGTCATCTCCATTTCTCAGAAATATCGTTGGTTTAGCCAATGTGGTTTCCGGAGTTCTGAGGTCAGCCAGGCCAAAGCCTGCAGCAGGTCGTCACCACCACAGGTAGTCGCCGCTCTTGTGGATCAGAGTAAGATTTGGGGCCATGCGAATAGTTCGATACCAGGGCGATGACAGATTTTAGTAAAAGCTTGCTCTTAGCTGGGCTTCCAAATGCAAACGCTGGACTCCTTCTCAGCTTGGAAGACCGTGTCAGGGATGAAACTCCAGCTGCACACCCTGCACACCACAACCCAACACCCAGGAGCACGTCCCAGGCTCGATGAGGAGGTAAGCCGTGGAAAGGATACCAGTTATTGGACTATCGAAACAGGAAAAGAAATAGTAGTAAAGTTTATTTTCACCTAATTTGGTTCTCATCAATGGCATATTTTATGAAAAATCTATTACTAATGCATATGTGGTGGCTGCAGCATGTGAAGGTAAGTTTACCATATTCTATTATTAATTCGTAACCATTCGAAGTTACACGAGGTGACAACTATTTTAACTATGATGCTTTCGATAAACAGAATTTCAGCAACAGGATAAAATCGAGAGCTCTTATTATTTCCAAAGAGTCACAGAGTACCGTCGGTGTCTGTCTGACGCATGATCGCATCGACTTGTGAGCTCGAGGGTTTCTCCCCCAGTTGTACGAGAACGAGCTGAAACCGTTGGCTAAAACTGGCATTTCAAGAAATGCATATTGCGCTATGAACGTCTGCAATTCTACAAAAACAGCGCCATATACCTCTAGTTCTTCCCTTGTGATTTTTCCATCACCATTCTTGTCAAACTCTTTGAATAGTTCGCGTAGCTCTGATTCTCGGATGCACTCCATTTCGACAAAAGATGGCGAAAAATCGAAGTAATCGAGCAATGAAAAGCCTGAAAATGATCCCTATAGTTTCGGCCATAAAATTTATATTGCTTAACCACTGCAATAATAATCAGTGTACCACAGAACTGTAATGGTTAGGCCATTGCACCGAAAAATGTGTCGGGGATAAAAATGACAATGATAAAAATAAAGTTTGAACAGTTAATTGTCAGAGTTGCTATTTGGTTGACTGCTCGCCTTGGGTGAGTGTGCCACTAGGGAGTTTTCGTGTGTTGTTACAAAACACGATTTCGTGCTTGTGTTATTACAGTTTATGTAAAATAACAGCAGTACATTATTAACGCGGCGACGGTATAAAGATACAAAAATGTAGAGATGCGATATAAAGAGCATGAAGGATACAAGAGTAAAGAAGAACACCGTAATGGTCCTGACAAAGTGAACACATAATAGAGAGAGCTGTGGAGAGAACTGTGGATTGAACTATGGAGAGAACTTCGTGAAGAGCACTATGGAGAGAATCGTGGAGAGGGCTACACAGCAGTTAACTGACGAAGCCGCTTACATTCGTTCTAGAATATGCGGAGTTTAATCGAATGTTTTAGGGACAATGCTGATAGGGAGACGCTAGAATTTTTGTGAAGGCTATATAAAGTTTTACCTTTTATTTTCTTCCTAGTACAATTTTCACGGGGGGTTGACCCGCCAGCGGGATTGATCTAGTGGCAAAAGATCGATAGAACTAGTGGAGAGACAGGCAAAACGAAGGACCCGCATGGTGTGATGGTGAACGCGTTACTCACCAGAAAGGACAATAGCGCATTCGCTCCTCACCATAGACACCTGCAGTCCAGAGTTTTGGAAATATCTGAGCAACGTTGTGGCTATATAAAGCTTTTGCAGAAAATATATATAGCAGCGACGCAGAAGCTTTTACAAGAAGCATAATGAAGCGGGAGATGCTCAGAATTGCTTGCAGCTAGCAGCTCCTTCTTCAGTGCCCGAACTGTCAGGTGCAGAAGATCAGCTGTTAAGAAAGCGTTACTGAATTTCTTTCCAGTCATTTGAAAGGCAGGTGCACGAGATGGTCGCTATGAAAAATCTACAGCATGTGCAAGAACAGGTTTAGAAGAAATCCAGTAAATAAAGTTACTATAAGCAGCATACGATAGTATAGAAGATAGGAACTACTCGAGAAATAGTTACTATAATCAGAGCAATGTAAAATTTAAAGACGAGACTGAACACAATGATGACACCAAGTGACGCAAAATCGTAGTTGAAGAACAAGGATATCGATCATCTAACTGTTTAATTTAGAACGGAGTATGAAGAGATTACATTAGATTAAGAAATATCCGCAACTATGGGTGATTAAGAAAATTGCTTGGGAGGAAAGCAAAGCAAAAGCCTCGATGGTGCAATGGGGACTGCGTGAGCCTCAGAGAAGACGATCGTGGAATCGAACCTGGGCTGGGTTCACGTTTTGCAAATACCTCAGCACCATTGTAGCTGCAGTTCACATAAATACCTGTCATAAAAAACAATAGGCAGTATACAAAAAGTTGAACATTATGGGTGATTCACTTTCTTCTTCGTTTTTCATCGCCAATAGCCCCACACACACGCCTTAGTGCCCCACTGCCTGTTTACGTGTAGAATTTTCTATTTGAAGAAATCTAGCCTTCTCTTTCTTACAATCAACTTTATTAAAGTTGTTTAAAAGTAGTAAAGTGTCTTTGTCACAGACAAACATTTAGCACTGGTCCCTTATTAGTTAAGGAATTCCGCTTGAAGTCTATAAATGAAAAAAGGACAAAGCTCTCGGAGTTAATCAATCCCCAAAGGATGGGCCATACATCTTCATTAAGCATCGTTTGGAGGTGATTGGTTGCATATCTGGTTTTTACAATCGATCGCGGTGGCCTACCGATGTATCGAGCCAGTGCTGCTACCCTTCCAGGCGTTCTGGTAGCAATTTGCCAAGGATGAAAGGCTTAGTAGGCCATGGGTGCGGGGATCGATTCCTAGCGTGTTGCAGCATGCCTCTGACCACTGCGCCACACGCGCCCTCACAGTCTGTATGGTTACAAGTGAGAAACCACAGTTGAAATTTTACGTTCTAAATTTCCGTAAATAATAGCAGAGCCTGCAGGCTACGTGCTCCAAACAAACCGATGTCTCTTTTATTTACCTTATTATCTCCAGTTTTTCAATTATTGGCGTTTGAGACAACGGTCTCACTTACAATCAACGCGTGTTTAAATTGTTGAGCCTACATGAGGCTGATAAATTGTCTTTTTTCGGTTAGTGATTCACTCCTTCGTCTTCTTGCGAGCCGATGATCCGACCCGATGGTCCACAGCCATTCGTGTTTTCAAGGTAGCGCCTTCATTGTCGCATCGGATCCTCTTCAGTTCAACACCGCACGAATTAGGAATGCTTGCCCAGCAGTGCTCTTTCATACAGGAATACTGTTGTTGACAATCCTTTGATAATATTTGTCTTTCTACGGATAAACCATTCTACAGTAGTCGGTGTTAGATTAGTTAGCACATAGCGAATAACAAAACAATTCGTCGTTTTCTCTCTCAGCAATCGCGAGGTTGTTAAACAGCATATGTTTACTTCCATACAATAACACACATACAACACAATCGTAGCTGACGTTTCGGCAGAATCGTCTTCTTCAGATCCGCTTTTTCGAGTCGTCAGCCATATGCGATTCTGAGCGGCTGTTCTTCCTCGGTGGAAGACAGATGAAAAAAGCGGCTCTGAAGAAGGCGATTGTGCCGAACCGTCAGCTACTATTGTGTTGTATGTGTGTTATTGCATGGAAGTAAACGTATGCTGTTTAACAGCCACGCGATTGCTAAGAGAGAAAACGACGAATTCATAATCCAATGCCGCCGAGGTTAATAGAAAGTCGATCCTGGGTACTATAACAAAACAATGTTCCACAAACCGACCGTCATTTCAGCTCGGTAGCAAAATTATGAACATGTGGTTAAATCATGAAACATTTTTGCAATGTATTGCGTTGCAACAAATTCATTATTTATTGTTTACCATTTATGATTCAAATTATTTGTGAAATATTGTTTTGCTGTTCGCTATGTGCTTGCGAACATAATACCGACTGCTGCACGATGGATTATTTGTTGGAAAACGAAATATTATTAATGAATATCCACGTCAACAGCGACCACCCTGCATACAAAAGAGTACTGCCGGGTAAGCATGCCTCATTCTAGCGGTGTTCCACTGAAGGATCCGAATCGATACGAACATGAACACGCCACTTCGAGAAGACGAACAACTGTGAACCATCAATTCGGATCCTCGGCTCTGATGAAGACAAAGACGTCGAGACGATAGCTGAATAGAGCTAATTTATCAGCCTTGTTTAAGCTCAACAATTTCAACAGATATCGATTATTTTATCACCAAGATTAAATGACGGTTAGTTTATGAACTGTAGCCTTTCTTCCATTTAACATTTTCAAATTGAACACTTTACACCTAGCACTTTCCTGCATGGTCTACTGGGAGATTTTTTTTGTTTAGAAATTAGGATTAGAATTGAGGGGCCGTGCTCAAAAGGTCATAGGAAAACAGTTTGGCAAATCCACGCCCAAGCCAAACAAAGAGTAAATGTATGTTGCGGTAAGAAAGCTGCCATGGCGATTTTACTTCTGTAAACAATCACTGAATGCTCCCAACTTTTATCATTCTATTCTACCGTCGCCGTCGTCATCTGGATCCTAATCGCAAGATATTGCGCTTTTCCCATCAGCATGAAAGTGATCCCTGTGATAATAACATTGGAGCGTCGTCACAAAGCTTTCATCGGATGCAGTAAAAATTATACAAAGCCACAGCATTCATTATGCTAGAAAGAAATGGATGTGAGAGGTGGTAAAATCGCAACTGAAACCGCAGCACAATTTAAACTGATTCAATTTTGCAGAGTAATGAAAAAGGCTGGCACTCGTACAGCATATGGGTGCAAGCTATCCATTTTCGGAATTGAATATATGGTGGCAGTCAAGTTCTTGTAATCCGAGTGGCAACTGTCTAACCCCTTATCCATGGACTCCATGGAAAATTGACTCCACCAGCTCTCAAAAACATTTTTAAAAAAGACGGCGATCACCAAGTGGAAGGCGAACCTACACCTGAGAGTTGGAAGACCTTCATGGATGACGAATGAAGGAAACAAATCGAATGCAAAAAGTTCTGCGATCCACACTGTTGATGTGAAAACGCGTCGCGCAAAATAAACTCCAATAAAGTGAGAAAGAGAGATTAAAATTATAGGTGAGAAGCGGGGCAAGGATGATGCAACAGAAAGAAATACTTAGAACGAGTTAGTGAAAGAGAAAAACCTTGGTACACATGCATTTGCAAAAACTGGTGATCCGTTTTTTTGTTCGTTCTCGGAATTCGCCCTTACACGAAGAGTTTTTTAATAGGCTAAATACGTGTTTCTTGGCTTGAAACCAGTTTAAATAATGTGAATTTAAAATGGTACAGTGTCATTGGCGTGACGAACTTATCGGCCTTGAATTCTTTCTGGCTGGCCAATTCCTCATGAAGTCTGGTTTGTTATAGACGAAGGCAGGTTTCATAATTCCATGGATTTCTTCAAGTAGTTTCGAAACGTGCAACTTTCACCAAACGGAGTATAGCGCTTGAAATTTTGACCATTTTGCTTGTAACAGTCCCCAGGATCGACATGCTATTAACCTCGACAATGGACTATAAATATGTCCTGTTCTCCTTCATCAATCGCGAGTTTGTTATATAGCACACGTTTACTTCCACTTGAGCAACACGTACAACACAACAATAGCTGACGTTGCGGCAGCATCGTCTTCTTTAGAGCCCTAGGCTCCTACCCTTCAAGCTTTTAAGAAGACGATACTGCCGAAACGTTAGTTAAAGTTGTGTTGTACGTGCTTTGTGTGGGCATGGAAACGTGTGAACAACCTCGCGATTGCTGAAAAAGAAAACAACAGATTCCATTTGTTTCCTGGTCTTTGCAGATTTCTCAGGCACTGATCATAAATCATAAATCACAATAGATCATGATCATAGATCATAATAGATCATGATCATCATATAGTGGTTTTTCTTCGAATTTAACATTTTTCAACCTAACATTAATGGTTTGCATGTCATTGTGGGCGTAGATTTTTCTGGGGTGTGTGACTACAAACAGAGCCGATGAATCCTCCGCCGAAAAGTCATCGAATCTGAGATGTCCTAGATTTTCATCCGGATATTCTGCTAAGAGCAAATACATGCCATGGTGAAAAAACTACCCGTGGCTGGATTACTTTCAGAAATTCTAGGTTGTTCGGAAATTAGTGCAGAATACGGAATTACATTTTTCTTGCGGTGTCCTGGCAAAAGTGTTTTTATCAAATGATAGGCTAGTATAAAACACTGCAAAGCCCACTTTACAATCCTTCGCTACTTCTAATTAAATTGTAATATGAGTTGTGTATTTGACAGATTTTAAATCTTAGAGTTTTAGGTGTTAAATTGGCAATTTCTAGAAAGCTACTTTCACGAATTCAAACTCTGTCGTGGTGCTCGGCCACGGTAGGAAACGTTGACAAAGTATGGGGCGGAAGAGGCGTTCAGCAAAGCACGGCGCGACGTTTTTTTTTTTTTTGGAAAGTTTCGTCGTGACGAATTCGACCATGAAGGGAAAGGAAATCATTGAATGTCGTTCCGCTACTGACGACGTTGGATTAAAGGCTTTAATGAAAGAATGGAAGCAAGGACACGCAAAGCTTTTCGAAAACTTTGAGAAGAATTCGCTTTAAGTATCCCGATTGCTCAGGAGTCTCTAAATAAAATTGGAATGTCGAAAAAGCTCGGCAAATTATTTCCGTACAAATATAATTAAGGTGAAGATATGGTCGCTTTGATGCATCGTCGACATTTCTTCTGTGTTGCCATAATAACCCATTTCTTAACCGTATTTTTGAAATGCGACAAGAATTGTACCCTATGCGACAACCAGCGACTATCGGACTCAGTGGTTGAAAAGCTATGAAGTTCCGCAGTACTTCCCCATGTCGAAATTGTGTCGAAGGGAGGCCGAATGAATGGTGGTACGCCGTTAGCTTGATCCATCACAGTTTTCTGAACCAAGATGAAAAGACTAAGGCAGTCAAATACGTCAGCAAGGTCGACGAAATTCACCACAGACTTCGACGAGTGCGGCATAGGTCATCAGAAAAAAGTCTAATCTTTCTTCACGAAGGAATGCAGCAACAGACGCACTAGTGGCGTTGCAAGGGTCGAATAAGCTAGGCTACGAAGCTCCGGTCTTCCGCTAATTCGCCAGATCTCTCCTGCCAACCGCTTCTTCAACCATCTCGAAAATGTACTGTAGGGGAAAGGCTTCGGAAACTAGGCCGATTTCGAAACCCCTTCAACGGCTTCACCTCCTCAACAACTTTAGAGTTTAAGGGGATCGAGATAAATAGCCTGGTCACTCATTGGCAAAATGTCTAGGTTTTAGCGGTTTTTATTTTCATTAACAAAAATCGTTTAGACCTGAAATATGCTCGTTTAAAAGTGCGGAATAGAACCGTGGTTTCCTACTAAAGGTGTTGTGCTTTTTGCGTTCCTTAAGGAGTGTGGACTTAATGAACAGCTCTTACTTGCATACTGCCGGAAGGTTTGGGAATTTCACTGGTACACGCTTGAGTTAATAGATGATCAACAAGGTTTCAGATGACGGAAGTGGTATATCTAGATTTTATACAATACGGTAGATGGAAAGTTTAATAATACACAAATCTTCTTCACGTGAAAGGGGTCTTGAGCAGATATAAGATGAAGCTACGTGCTTTCAGACGCCTAAAAATCTTCTCAGCTTAACAAATAACGGTGTGTTAGAAAGAAATGTCATTGACTACGTAAAAAACTAGCTGAGGAAAACAAGGCCCTCGGTGGTGTTGTGTGTAATAAGCAGGCTCACAGAAAGGGAAATCGTGGCTAAATCTGGCTTTAGCTCCAAGTTTTTCGAATATCTCAGCATCACTTTAGTTACACTTCACAGATAGACATATTTCAAGGTACAAAGAAAAGCAGTTGACGGCAGCTAAAGAAAGAGAATGAGCGAATGGAATGAAGAAAACGAGTGTGAAAATTATCGACAATGAGCGGAAAGTAATTAACGATAAGCATTTCGTAGTCATTCATTTTCTATGAGGTTTTCCGTAAGGAAGGAGAGAGAGAGAGAGCAGACTAAACAGTGACATTTATTAAATACGTCGAGCCACGACAAAGAGTTTTTGAACCATTTAAAGAGCCTTTTAGTTAATGTTTTGGAAAATAGCGTAATATACATCGCTACAGCTAAGGTGCCCTCCATCTCCTTAGTAGTAAAAATGTTATCAACCCTCTCTGGGCTGATAAAAAAAAACTAGAACCCACAAAAAAAAGATCACTGAGCTTTCAAACTCCATTGTATGGGTAAATTATGAATTCAATTACTTCTATGATGCATAACGAAGCTGAATGCAAGGTACATCTCTAAAGGACTGATCAGCACCGAATGCTTCATTTTTATCATTTTGTTCCATCGTCGTCGTCGACAATCGCCAGACTAATCACAGGATTTTATGCTATCCTGAAGAGACCCACTTGTAATGCAGCAAATTCTTCCCATCAACATGATAGTGATGCCTGTGGCAACACTATCGGAACTGCGTAACAAGGATGTTTTGAGATTCAGGAACAATGACGCTGTGCATAGCATTGACCACACCAATGAAAAGGAAACGTGGGATATCCTAAAATGGCAGCTGAACCCACGCACATTGTCGGCTAGTTGCATTTCGTAAGTCAATAAAGAGATCTGACGCCCAAACAACATATGGGAGCAGGCCATCTAAGTATCCGTTTATTTGCGTTAAAAGAAAATTCAAATACAATTTTAGACCGCAAAGTGGAGTGTGAAGGCCAAGTAATTATTAACTGATTTTAGTTTTCCATATAAAAGAGTCAAACACAAATTCATCACCAACTCGCGACAAGATGGGTAGGATTGTTCATCGCTGGGTGACAAGAGGTAAGGGGGCACCGCCAATCAATGTCTCATTTAAAATTCTCAATAAAATGCCGGACATTGGAAGAGAAGAGCGTATCTACGATGACGTGAGATATTTCGCTTTCTTCCTGGCATACAGGTTTTAAAGTGTTCAAATTTTTCTCATCATCTAATGATCCTGACAAATAATGGTGTTTGTTAAAGTGCTTTCAGTGTAGGGACAATAAGTATTATTTCTAGGATCGACCTTCTACTAACCCCGGCGGTGATCAGTAGTTTAACTTTTTTGGTCAGCAAACGAGATGTTGTTACTAAAGCAATAGTTTATCCAGCTCAGCTGACGTTTTGGTGAATTTCACCTTCTTTAGAGACTGGAAAGGTCAAGTTAATCAAGTCGCCCAAATATTTCCATAACCTTGGCAGAAAACTGACCACTAAATTTCAAACGCCCTGGAAACTGTTTCCTCAAGTTCTCAGCACTTTTCATCAGTTCCAGTTTTGATGGAGACCACCTCCACATAATTTGCTAAGGTGGGTAATGTGCCACTCTCACGACAAAATGTGCGATAGTGATGCCTTGTTTTCACAAATGGTCTCGAATAGTATCTCAAGCTGATGTAGCCACCTATGTAAACCTATGGAGCATATGGCTAATTAGATTGCAATCAACACGGCGTTCCCAGGCTTTGAGATGAGTGGAATCAGTTGAAACATCAGCGATGGAGAGCAGACAAACAAAAAGAATAAAGCTTTCGACGTTGATCAATCCCTGAGGAATGCGCCATGCATTCGACTTCATTAAGTATTGTTGGAGGTGATTGAATGCATATCTGGCCTTCACAGTAACTTGCGGTGCCTACCGATGTGTCGAACCAGTGCTACTGTCTCCCAGACAAGTCTGGTACCAATTTGCCGACCCCGGAGGGATGGAAGGCTTGGTGGGGCATGATCGCAGGATCGATCCCACGTGCGTGTCGCGTGGCGCTTCCAACCATAGCGCCTTTTTAACAGACAAATACTATAGTAAAAATATTTCGATTGTTCACCAAGAAAACTGTAATGTATTATTATTTAGCCGTCTGAAAATTAATCTAATTTTGGAATTAAATAAAGGCGGGGAAATCTCTGAAATTTTAAATATTAGCCAGCACAATCCAAGTATTCATAAGTAAACATTGGAAAACCTTACAGCTTTTGCATTTTTGCATTGAAGCACAATATTGTTTATTATATCACAGCACTTCCTAACGGTTTATCCCTCATCGTGACTGGGAGGTATTCCCGGGTGTCGTGTTGCGATGTACAGTGGGGGATTCATCACCCCCGCGGGGTCTCTCAGGCTGAGGGAGTCCGGCGTTTCCATCGGGAAGTCTAGCTAAGAGTAAAACAATACCAGGATCTACAGCGGTCCTTGTATCAAAGTCGCATGATGGCAAATCTGCTCTTGCTCCACAAGGGTTGCGACTGCCTGTGGTGGCGAAGACCTGGGGTATACTTTGGTCTGGCTGACCTCGAAACTCCAAGGAGCCACAATGACTTAACCAGCACACCACCGATAAATGGACATTATGCTGGGGCCCGCACAACTAATGACGGGCCATTCAAGTAATTCAAGTATCAACTATCAATTATATCACAGCAAGGTCTTCATAGGCTCACTACAATAATAATGTTTCGAAGACATTTCCGAACTCGTTGAAGATTTTCCAACATCTGGTTATCTGGGTAACTAAAAAATTGTCATTCGGTTTTCGAGATGTACGGTGCTTAATATGGATGAGGCAAAGTTTCATATCACAAGTCATTCAACTTCTAGGGATTTGGCTGCATGATATTTTACATTATGGGATATTGCGGCACCACTTAAATGTTTGTTTCGTGGATTAATTGAATCACTCCGTCAGCAGACAAACAAGCAGGCAGATCACTTTCTTCCATTGCAATTTTAGATCGAAAACGCATTCGGTTCACCATCTCTTTTCCAAACTTGAGAACAGCGGCGTTGTTTTTCTTTCAGAACCCAATTTCAACCAAATGTTGCAAGACAGTTAAGCAAAGGGTCTTTTTTTTAAAGCGTAAAAGAAGGGTGGCCTTCAAATGAAGTTGTCGACGACGACAATATTCATTCTCATCTTAAACATAGCCATTGTTCTACTTCATGTTTAAAAACAAGTCCATATAGAAAGGCAGCTCCAGTTCACTTTTTTCCATAATTTTTTCTCTATTCATATATTTGATCTAGACATAAAACAACTATGAAACAAGGTCACTACGATGGGTAGGATGTGTGGGAAAATTTAGGCCTTAAACGTGTACGTTATAACAACTCAACGGGGAAAAATGTCATTTAAAAATCTAGGGTAGCATTATGAAAGTACAAAACCGAAAACATTTTTCAGATTATCATTTGAGCCGAAACTCCAAGGAGCCACAATGACTTAACCAGCACACCACCGATAAATGGACATTATGCTGGGGCCCGCACAACTAATGACGGGCCATTCAAGTAATTCAAGTATCAACTATCAATTATATCACAGCAAGGTCTTCATAGGCTCACTACAATAATAATGTTTCGAAGACATTTCCGAACTCGTTGAAGATTTTCCAACATCTGGTTATCTGGGTAACTAAAAAATTGTCATTCGGTTTTCGAGATGTACGGTGCTTAATATGGATGAGGCAAAGTTTCATATCACAAGTCATTCAACTTCTAGGGATTTGGCTGCATGATATTTTACATTATGGGATATTGCGGCACCACTTAAATGTTTGTTTCGTGGATTAATTGAATCACTCCGTCAGCAGACAAACAAGCAGGCAGATCACTTTCTTCCATTGCAATTTTAGATCGAAAACGCATTCGGTTCACCATCTCTTTTCCAAACTTGAGAACAGCGGCGTTGTTTTTCTTTCAGAACCCAATTTCAACCAAATGTTGCAAGACAGTTAAGCAAAGGGTCTTTTTTTTAAAGCGTAAAAGAAGGGTGGCCTTCAAATGAAGTTGTCGACGACGACAATATTCATTCTCATCTTAAACATAGCCATTGTTCTACTTCATGTTTAAAAACAAGTCCATATAGAAAGGCAGCTCCAGTTCACTTTTTTCCATAATTTTTTCTCTATTCATATATTTGATCTAGACATAAAACAACTATGAAACAAGGTCACTACGATGGGTAGGATGTGTGGGAAAATTTAGGCCTTAAACGTGTACGTTATAACAACTCAACGGGGAAAAATGTCATTTAAAAAATCTAGGGTAGCATTATGAAAGAACAAAACCGAAAACATTTTTCAGATTATCATTTGAGTATAGCGAAGTCTTTGTCCTAAAAAAGGATTAGTTTTAAGCCTGTATTCAAAAAAGTGAAAGTGAGAAGAAACTGAAGTTGGCCCCTGTGAACTTATGAATCTATTCCGCCTGGAAGGGCAACTTCAGTCGAATTGTTCATTTTGAGTATCGATATGGACGGAGTTGTTGCAACAGTAAAACCCTATCTATCCGTCCATTGAAAGTGATATTGAGCTTATAAGCAATACATTAAAATGCTTAACAATTTTTAGCTGATAGTTTTTAGTTACTGATGTGTAAGATAGATCTTGGTCACTGAATTTCTCTCTGAGGCTTTTTTTACATCTGGTAATGCTTCCTCATTCTCAGCACTTTTGTTGTCAAGGAACCGACATTTTCTATGTATATGGAAATAAGAAGTCGATTAGCGCAGTTGTTAGAGGTGCCACATAATATATGTATGTAGTCAATAGGTCGATCCCAAACCTAAGCTTGGGAAGCTACTCTTACGTACAAAGTTGTTAAAACAGTCCTGGGCTGTCTGGAAGGATAAAAACACTGATTCGACAAATCTCTTTGGAATATTTGCCTTACACGGGAATGCTACACAACTTCTGTTCAGCTAACGTTTCGACGTCTTCTTCATCCTCAGAGCCGATAATCTAAGTCGATGGTCCACAGTAGGCCCACGAGGAATCAGTATCATCAACAGCAGTTCTTTATAAAAGAGTATCGCTGGGTCGGGTTGCACCATTCGAGCGGTGCTTCACTGAAAAAGATTCGCCTCGATACGACGACAAATACACCACATCAAGAAAACGAACTGCTGTGGATTACCTACTCTGATCGTCGGCTCCAAGTTAAATGAAGATGTCGAAACGTTACCCGAGTAAAGGTTGTAAGACAACGCCTATTGCGTTGAACAATCCAAAAAATTCATTGCTTGTTTACGCCGAGGTTAAGTTAAGAGAAAGTGGGTTTAGTATAACTGCTGATTTAAGTAATATTCAACGTTTTCCGCAAGGCATGTGTGCCATTTGGAACATGTTACAGCAATTTAGCTATGGAAATCACAGTGAGCATGTTGGACATTCAACAGCTCTCAATGAGCTTTCAGCAAAGTTCTCACACTGCTTTGAAAACTCTATTGTGTTTCACTTAGGTACAAAAAGGAGGCGAGAATAAAGAAAGGACAGAGCAATTGCAAAATCATTCGTCAGATATATTATAGGTTGCGCTAAATCCGGCGATGGTTTAATCCTTCTGGAATTCTTTGCATGAAGTCAGTGAACGGCCAACAAAAAACAAAAGCTCGTCTACGATAATCACTTTCCCGACTAAATTGTGGTGGAGAATTTAACAAAAGACCATATTGTGAAGAAGTTGTGACACAGCTTGTGGGTGTGTTTTCACGGGATCAAAAGTAACAAAGCGAGTGTCACAAGAAATCGAAGTAATTTGTCAAGCATATGTACGCCGTTTGATAAAGAAAAGCAATTTCTGAACTTCAACCAGTATTGTCCACAGTAGAGAAGAGGTTGGATCGAAATCGCGCATTAACAACAATTCTTTTCCTTATAAAAAAACAGGACTCTTCAGAGGAATGGAAGTGCAATTTGAGTCATTGAGCGACACGCCAAGATTGTTATCCTCAAATGATCATCATTCGGCCGGAGTTCCAGCAGAACCGCTAAGTTTCCTCTAATTTGGCCGATTTGATCTAAAAACCTTGTGCACTGCAAATTATGCTTGCTTAACGTATTTTTAACCACAATGGGTTTTTCGAGTAGCTATTTTCGGATGTATTTCTTGGAACTTGCCGGGTCTTCTAGAAGCGTCCGTCCCACGAAACAATGAAAAGACAAATAATGCCAAAATTGTGAGGATTCGAGCCACCCGGTCCACTCAACCACTCTTACACGGGACTGGGATAAATAGAAATGGAAAGACGGCGATACTGCCGAAACGTCAGCTACTGTTGCATTGTATAATAAATAGAAATTTTAATGGCTCCTGACCAAGTCATTAGGCTGTCAACAAAGTGTTGCAGATGACACATGTGATGAGATTCCGTCATATAACCTAGCGTAAACTAACCTTGTTTTTGAAAACTAGTCAAATAAAAACCTTCATAATATTCAATTACCACTCGCCGGATCAAAGTTTTATAAATTATAATCCTCCATGTACATTCGAAAATTCAAAAAACCTGTAGAGCCGCAATTTAGCATTTTTTTTTGAGTAGATTGACAAGATTTTCAAGGCCAAGGCACAGCTCGGTTTTTGCCAAAAATACTAAAGAAAGGGAAATCACATGCCCAAACCATGTCGCTCTTTGTCTGCTTTAGTTGAGTAGAAACAACTAGGCGCCTATGGCCAGCAATGAGTAGGAATGAAGCTTTACCCGTCTATTCGAGTTATTACGTGACTAACGCACATAGATATTGTTAAAGCGGTTTTTCCTAACAACTGGCTTTCTTTATCCCAGTTGGCAAAGCAAAAAATTTCTCCGTATCATTCTTTATATCCAGATTAAATGATGTATCGTCAAATGCATCAGAGAACTATCGCCAATCTAGAAAACACCGTGAGAAACTTGAGTAACGCCGTCATTCGACGATGGTTAGATACCCCGGCAGTGTGGAGCCATGTGATGTAGAACGATTGCGCCGCAACTTCGCTAGCAAATTCACTCGGCTGCCATTAAGCCCATAAGATTTCAGCACACAAAGACGTTGTAATACCAGTTATCATTCTCCTCACGGTCAGCCAGACAATGTTTCTTCCGGTGTTCCGTCTGAAACACTTATTGAACTACCGCCAAGTGAGAAAAGAATACGCTCTCAGAGGATTTTTTCAATTTTGCTGTCATTTGATGCCTTCGAATAACTTGCAGAGATTTTAGGACGTTTGGGGAATGCGGCAGACGAAAGTAATCGAACGTCCAAGAAAATCGCATGTTCAACTGCATATCTTCTTCCCGATATGATGTCGTCGATTATTCCAACCTTCGATGGACGTCACATCTTTCGTCAGTCAATGTTTATGAAATAAGAAACTGTTTTCATTTAGTTCTTTGAAAAAATCTAATTCATTCACGTACTAACCAAATTTGCCGATTCATAAGATGTGGTAAAATGGATAAAGGATAAAGCTCTCGGCGTTGATCAATGTCTGAGGGATGCACCATGCACTCGACTTCACTAGGCATCGTTGGAGGTGATTGAATGCATATTTGCCCTTTACAGTAACTTGCGGTGGCCTACCGATATATCGATCCATTGATGCTATCCTCCCAGACAAGTCTGGTACCAATTTGAGGACTCCGGAAGGATAGAAGGCTTGGTGGGCCACGGGTGCAAGGATCGATTCCACGTTTGTGTTGCAGGGGGCCTTACAGCACTGCGCTACAAGCGTCCCAAGAAATGGTAAACGTTTACTAAATGTGCAAAAGAGATACCGTTGTTTGTTGCTGTGCTTCTTTATATCCCGATTGTATTGAATAGACTAGTACAAAAAAAATGAGTTTTACATTAAGTCGGCTTCCTTGTGAGCATCAAATGTCGTTTTTAGAAGCGCACAAAAGAGGGTAGGACAGGCACCAATGCCAAACATGAGGTGTGAATATTAAGTGTAAAGGAGAAAGTTGTTGGCAGTAATGGATAGCTGTGCACTGGATTTTATGACCGAGTCAAATTGGTTATGACATTTGGTCAAAAAGGGGATTGTGTTGGCATATGATTTTATGAATTCACAGTGTTTACCTTCCCCCACAAGTTTGCTATTAAATCGCAGACTCCGGAGAGATGGCATGCTTAGTTAGCCTGGGACATTCGAATGAGCCAACAAATCTGCATATACTGCAAGGAACTTCTATCCACATTGCTACTTGCTTCTCCGAACGTTAAGTGCGACATCATATTATCAGTTCTCCATCATTTACTAACTTAAATGCCTTAATGAATTCTTTTGTGGTATATCTCTCAGAATCTCACAGTGTGTTCATTTTACTCATTTTTAATTTTTTGGTGGAGAAGATTAGTTTTACCGGAGCTCACAAATGGCGAGGCTACGATTCTGTTAGGTCCCAGCCACAGATAGCCAGAAAAAAAAAGAAGAAAAATGGAAAGTTTTCAGCATGAATTGCTGTCATCACGGAATACAGCAAACAATAACAATTTTCGCAGTTTGGTCAGTACTTCTTAGAACAATGAAATGGACTTTCGTCGTTTATCCGACCTTCACTTCTCGCCGTGCTCCAATTCGAACTTCAAGAAGGGGATTGTTCACTGTGCAAATGCCTTGTGACATCAAAGACATTCCGTACTATGGATTCATCATTGAGATGTTATAAGCTATCGCTGAATGTTTCACGTCATGCGAAGGAAATCTGATAAAACAGGACAAAATTGATTTTCCCATGGATCTGGCAAATTGCGCTCAGCCTAGTTTTGAGCGAAAATCTCTTTATCGGCGCTCTGAGGTTTGCAATTATACTGACAAAACAAAACTAAATGTGACGAATTTGTACGAGATTGTGGCTTTTCTGCCTTCTTCCACAGGGTTCGCACCTACGGAAGAAGAATGAAAAAATGGTGCGAAATATTAAAACGGAATTTTTTATGAGCGAATAGAATCACTGCTCCAAACTTTCCTTCGAAGGAGTCATTGGTTCAGTATGCCTTGGGCATGCGAGGAACGCCTGTGTTATTCGTGATGGAGGTTCACTGCAGCTCCACTACAGGCCAACGCTTTTCTTTATGCAACACATCTGAATAACTTATCGAGCAGAAAGTTTTCTTGGAACTGATGGCCTGACTTTTTATGGATCGATGACGCAGTCCCTTGATGTAGCAACAAATTATTTCTAAGAATGTAAGACCAAAGAATAGCAGTTGATGTAGTTGATTCCATCACAGTCTGGATGAAGTGGAAAGGATATGGCATTGAATTTTGCTTTAGACAATAATCATTTGAATATCATGATGAGATTAAAGCTTACACTGAGGGCATTTTTTAAAGCAAAGCTTTCGCCTGGGTAAAATTAGGGCGACAATGATTAGGAGTCCCGCAAACCTTGCCCGATAATAATACTAATAATTCTAATAACGAAAGTAACGAGAGAAACATTTTGGGCGCAAAAAGAGTGGGAAGGAAAAGTGTCGTAAAAAATGCGCTATGCCATTTAGTATAAAAAGCAACTAACACATAACGGCTATGATATCAATCCATGAAGACTTTTTATACGGCCCTCTTTCAGATCTGCTGTGCTGATCTCAGCACTACTCGCATTCGATTCGTATCCTCGCATCCATCATCCATAAACGTGTTCCAAGTTTTCACGTGCGGCTTCGGCTGCTGCTAGAGAAGTTTTCTTTTATCATGAATGTGTCGTTGAATGCTGGTCGAGTCGGTTCTCTCTAGAGATCTGAGTTATCAACTATGGAGACCTTCTAATTGGATTGCAAAGAAATGAACTTTTTCCAGATAAGTCCACTACTAATTCCATGACCCCAGAAGACCGAGAAACTTGGTGAACATAGACCTGCATCGAAACAGCACCGCTTTCGTAATGTTCGACATGATTACCACTGCTCTAGCATCCTCTGTAGTATAAAGAGTTTTATGAGAGATAATAGAGGAAAGGCATCGAAAAGTGGAAGCTAGAATAATACATTTGGTGAAGTGGGGTAGACCACTCTGTGTGCGTATAAAAAAGCCTCTAGTTGGGAAGCTTAAACTTAAACGAAGCACTCAGTAGGCATGCATAGAATACAGAGACATAGAAGAAAGTATTAAAATAAAGATCATTATCTCGAGCTGGGAATCGTACTATCCGTCCATTTGAACTCTATGCGGTTGGTCTCTCTCAGTAAGTTGAAGATTAATGAAAGTGGTGCGCACCTGGAAAAGCTGTTTCTAGTGTGGCTGAAGTTTTTGGGTTTCGGAAGTTTCTGCCGAGTTTATTGAGGTAATTGGTTGATTAAATTCCATATGAACATCATCTTCTCAGGATGTCAGTGTTTGCGATCAAGTAGTGTACTAACACTCTCGTCTATGCTCATAAGTAAAACAGCAATTTACTGAAACTAGAAACTTCACAATGCCACCTGAGCATCCCTCCTTTTCCACAAATGGCGGTGTCGAATCGACTTGTCCGGTCCTTAATAATACGCTCGTTATCTCCAAAAGGCAGCTTAGTTTTCATCACAAGCGATTTTATCAGACGGTGTAATTTTACTTTGCAAAGCTGTCATGCATGTTAAGAAAGACAACTCAAAATATCATGGCTCTCAGTTTTCTGCTTGAAGTTGTTTAGAGTGGGCGCAGAATACAACAGATTTGCAATTTTGCTCTGTTGATGTAATACGTGACCGACACTGTAGCTCATAACATTTCATAGTTCACGACATATTTGTCGGACTGCGACTTATTTGTAAAAATCTTCCAGTTATAGCTTCCAAAGAAGTAGTTGAATATATCACTGAAAAAAGCCTTTCTGTCATCAGTTGATATAATCCTGAACCGCGATGTTATGATGATAAATGTTGGTTGGCAATGAGCAGAAGAAATTTCAACGTTTGATTCCGTAGTCCCACTTCAACGGTAGTACACACTACCGTTTATTCTGTAGGACTATAGAGCTCTTGCAAATCGTATATGACCAGCGAACAAATTCTTTTTCTCAAGAGTTCACTGGCGGTCGGAGAGTGGTTGGAAAGTTAAAAGAAATTCTAGCAAAAATTTGTGAAATCCATTTGGTCGTTTTATTCATCCTCTTCATGTGTACAAGTGGTAAAGGATAAAAGGATAAAGACCTCGGCGCTTATCAATCCCTAAAGGACGCGCGATACTTTCGACTTCATTAAGCATCGTTGGAGGTAATTGAATGCATATCTGGCCTTTACAATGACTCGCGGTGGCCTACTGATGTACCGAGCAAGTGCTGCCATTCTCTCAGACAAGTGTGGCACCGACTTATCGATCCCGAAGGAATGGAAGGCTTAGTGAGCCACGGGCGCCGGGATCGGCCCCATGTGTGTATTGCAAGACCCTCCGATCACTGCAACATACGAGCTCTATGTACAGGTGGTATCCTTGTAAATTCAAAAAGTCCGCAATTTGAGCCGTATAAATATCGCTAAGTCTATAAATTAAAGGAAATGATGGCCAGTGCACAAAGTTCCTACTTTAAAAAGATATTCAGGTCATCATTCCTTACCTTACAGAGTTACACTAACTGGAGAGGAAACGTAGACCGGCAAACCTCGTGGGATTAGGTCAATCTGAAGTGTGATGAAGGGTCCAGGTTGAAGGAAAGTGCAAAAACAATAGATATTCACTTGTCTATTTTTGCCCTCAGTCTATTAGGAAGAAAGCTCGCTATGTTGGGAGAAAAGAAATAACCCTTCCCTTCATAAAGAGCCATAGAGCGTGTGTGGCGCAGTGGTTGGAAGCGCCACTGCAATGCGCACGTGGAATGCGCCCATGGCCCACCAAGCCTTCCATCCCTCCGGGATCGGCAAATTGCTACCAGACTTGTCTGGGAGGATAGCAGCACTGGCTCGATACATCGGCCGGCCACCGCGAGTCATTGTAAAGGCCAGATATGCATTCAATCACCTCCAACGATACTTAATGAAGTCGAATGCATGGCGCATTCCTCAGGGATTGATCAACGTCGAGAGAGAGCTTTTACATAGAGCCATAGTTTTTTAAGTTCTTTGGAAAACAAATTGCGTTTTCTATGGCAACACTGTGGCATATTATGCTGAAATAAAACGTTGCGAGATTGTGATCATGCTATAATTTCAAAAAGCAGCATTCGCACTACTTAGTTCTCCGTTCTTTATTTATTTTACCTTAAACTGCACTTGCGGGCGCGTGTAGTGCAGTGCTCGGAGGCGCCCTGCAATACACATGGGATCGAGCCTCTACATAGGTCTGCTGAGCTTTCCATCCTTTCGGGGACGGCGAATTGGTACCAGGCTTCTCTGGAAGGGTAGCAGCACTGGCTCGGTACATCGGTAAACCACCGCCAGTCATTGTAAAGGCAAGTTATGCATCAATCACCTCCAGCGATGCATTAAAAAAATCGAATGCGTGGCGTGTCCTTCATGGATTGATCAACGTTGAGAGCTTTATCCTTTTTAATTTGTACTAAATTCGGAGTGTTACGGTGAACACGAAAAATTAAAACAAATATTAAGCAGATCATTGCATCCATCGACAAATGTGCAGCACTACATTGTTTACGAATGTCCCGTGATGAAAATTGGACTCTTGAAGATGGAGAGGGCTGGGTAGGACGCTCTTCAATTCACGGCAACCACTGAATATCTTAAGTGAAAGAGTCTTGTCCTAATTGGTTTATATTCAGTGGCGAGTGATGTTCGATAGAATTCTCTTGGGTCTGTTGATCACCACGAAGCTCTTAATGATCTTGGGCTGCCCTTTCGTCCTCATAATCGTAACAACGGCTTCTTCCCACTGCTGTGAAGTATTCACATAAACGCAGACTCTGGGAATATCGATATGATGGGAATCAAAGTGTTGAACGTTGTTCTTCTTCCCTGAAGACAAATTTGAATAGTTTGACTGTGAGATACCCAGTAGATAATGGAACCAAGAATGAAGCAGTGATGATTAGATAGCAAATCTTTCCTATGCCCTTCAATGAATCGAATGCTTTGGCAACATTAGTGACAACGGAGAAGAACAAAAAACAACCGTATTATCACAGCTGGTCAACTAAAGACGCTACCCACACTGCAATATGGAAAATACAGTACTTTCGAAATCCGACTTTTTTTCTCGACAGTTGGGCTAATCAACATGTGTTTAAATTGTTCAGCTTGCATGAGATTCTTATTCGTCTTCTCAGATCCGAAGATCTGAGTCGATAGGCAGTCGAGTGGGCATCGATAGTACCTTCGACTTAGCAGCGAAAAATTGCAATCATAGAAAAGTCTACTACAGGGAAACACATTTCTGCAATGAATCCTAAATGTTCGATTTGATTTTAAAAGGATAAAGCTCTCGGCGTTGATCAATCCCTGCGCCATGCATTCGACTTCATTAAGTATCGTTGGAGGTTATTGAATGCATATCGGATGAATGAATACTTTACAATGACTCGCGGTGGTCTGCCGATGTATCGAGCCAGTGCTGCGATCCTGCCAGACAAGGCCGTTACCAATTTGCGGACCCCGGAGTGATGGAAGGCTTGGTGGGCCTTGGGCGCATTCCACGTGCGCGCCGCAGTAGCGGCTCCAACCACTGCGCCACACGCGCCTTTGATTTGATTTTACTGCTTGGAATTATTGATTAGATTATCTTTCAAAGCACCTGTACCACCATTAAGAAAAATCAATTTTGAGCGATTGCGGAACGCAGATGACTAAACTAAAACAACGTCTGGAGATAAATGAGAAAAAACGTGTTTGCGTGATAAAATGGGAATCTTGTGGGCTGCGACAATTTTTGCACAAAGGGAATGATGTCAAGTGAGCATCTAGGTAGTTTTCAGATGTCATGTCTTATCCAGGGCTAATTCGCATAACTTTACCTCTATGTACAAATAAGGAGTTTCCCGTTGCCTTCTGCAGTGAAGTGGCTATGATGCAGAAGGCTTCTCATAAGCCGACACAAGCCGAAAACGATACCTTTCATAGGAGAACTACAACCAGACTTTTAAAAATACTTAAATACAGTCAGCACGTGTTGGAAAACGGGATACTGGGAGCCGTCAGTACTATTTTAGAAGGCGTTTGAAATTTTTCCCCATATAAGGCAAGAGAATCAGGGCTCGTGTGGCGCAGTGGTTGGAGGCGCCATTGCAACACCCACGTGGAATGCGCCCATGGCCCACCAAGCCTTCCATCCCTCCGGGGTCGCCAAATTGGTACCAGACTTGTCTGGGAGGATAGCAGCACTGGCTCGATACATCGGCAGGTCACCGCGAGTCATTGTAAAGGCCAGATATGCATTCAAATAACCTCTAATGATGCTTAATGATGTCGAATGCATGGCGCATCCCTCAGGGATTGATCAACGCCGAGAGCTTTATCCTTTTTATCCTTTTTAAGGCAAGAAAAATGTCCCGCAGAGTGTTGAAAAACGTGTAGTGGAGATAGAGGACACTTATGCTGCACAACAACATAGTCTTGATAAGAAAAACGCAGAAAACCGAAATTCAGAACGAAGAGCACGGAAAGGGATGTGGCCATTTCTGGAGTAGGAAGTGCTCTCTGGTGGTCACGCAAAAAACCGCATGCATCAAAAAACTGGGCGTGGTCCCAAACGGTCGCCGACGAGAACACGGCATGGTTTCGAGTGCGCTGAAATTCCACCACCATACTGCCTCCGACAACAGCAGCGACTAGAGATGAAAATGATGGGTATGCGGTCTGCTGTGGAAGTGGTGACAAAGAAAATGGCTGTAGTGGCAGCGAAAAGATAAAGAAACATAGACGCTGAGAGACCTATTTGATGGGACCGTCGTGTGGAACAGCACTACTATAACCCGTAAAAAGTGGTTAAGGCGGTCATCGTCGGTGATCACCATCTAAACAGCCGGATGTTGAAATTAGGTCCACACCCGTTTCTGTAAAAGAGATTTTATGCTTTTCAAATAGTAAACTTTGCTTATCGGAGACGTTTTTCTTGAGATTTTATTTACAGCGGCCAAAATCTCCTTTGAAGATACTGATAAATGATGGAAGCACTTAACATAAATGCTGATAAAATCAGTTGACTGATCGTTCAAGAGTGGTTTACAATACTCCTTCACCGCATCTTACAATCCCCGTATTAAAGCAGAAGCAACTACAGAATTTTCAGTTGATGGAAATAACGGATCCGACCGTCATTCATGGATAAAGTGAGGATTCAGCTCTAATTTCAGCAGTTTTTCATTTCGCTGGTGTTCGAAATTGCTACAAAACGGGACTACGAAGATTTACTGCGTACTATGGTACTCTCCTGTATTCTAAGACTATTTTTGATAGTTAAGAGAGATTAGAAATACAGGCATCTCTATTACTAGCCACAGCCATTCTGTTTGTCTTCTCGAAACATCTTGTAGTACATGTACATGAACAGTACATCAACATCTTGACCTGTATTTCATTTCCAGAGCGGGCTTCCATTGGCAAGCGCTTTACCTCATCTTGTGTCATAGCGACGCAGAAAATAAGGACAATATAGGAATATGCTGTTGTACTGGTGAGCTAATATGGTTTGTTACAGAATTTCTTGTGCGACTAAACTTTCGGCGCCATTGCTTTCTTCAGCGCCGCAGTGACTCGAATCGAATGTCCACGGCGATTCTCTCCTGCTATGAGGACCTTCGTAGCCGCTTCGTGTTGAATCGAATGGAATAGGACATCACACGAATTGCAGTGTCCAAAGCGCACCACTCGGAATGATATTACCAGACATTCAATGTTTTGAAAATTGCAGGCACTATGTAGCTGCTAGTACAAACAGCAATCAAAATAAAAGTGATAACAAAAACCATAGCAAAAGGAAGAACTAGTGCTAATGAGACGATTGAAAACTACTGATTCCTCTCAAATAATCATTCTTCTGAAATAATTGCGGCTGTCTAGGAGGTGGATGTACTAAACCTTTGGCAGCAAACCTAAATTTGTGTTAGCATGGCGATACAGCAGTTTATTGAACCTTAACTTACTGGCTTGGATACTTGGGTGGTCCGCCCTCACTCGTTGAGTGTGTCCCGACATGATTTCCACTTTTTTGGAGATTTGCTGATTTAGCCATTGTGGTTTCCTATAGCAGGCAGTGGCCGCCCTTGTAGATCAGAGGCAATTTTGCCGCCGTATGACTAGTTTGATATCAGGCCGGTGGTTGATCCTGGTATTGGTTTACTCTTAGGCGGGTTTCTGATGGAAACACAGAACTCTCGCTTAGTTTGGGAGGCACTGCTATGGGGATGAGTCTCCCTGCTGTCTGTACATCGGAACCCGACACCCAGGAACATCTCCAAGCCACGATGAGGATTGATCATTAACATCCGTGACAAATTAAGGTCGGCTTTCAGAAGTACGAGAATTTCTAATCGATCACGAAGGCTCATCATAAGTAGCAAAAACGGGCAAATATATAAGAACATTTCATATGAAAAAGACATTTTTCTACTAATTTCAGAATTCCTTCTTTGTTTGTCAATTTTAGTGCAAATGATGGAACTCCTTTAATCCGTACAGCGGCATTCCATTAACTTCTCCATTCTTCGTTTGGAAGGGTGTTAGTGTTGTCCAGCGGATTTCAATTTAGTTTGTCGACAGGAAACGCTAGATAGTTCCTTACGGGTAATCCCATGAAATGGCTTGTGGGCATATCTATTGCTTTACGACTTCGTAGAGGTTCACCAATCTGCTTTATTCCGAAAGGCACGTCGGTTTTCTTTCACTGGCATTTTGGATGGTTAGATTCGACTGTTGTTCGTATTTCACCTACAACAAGAGCCACTGGTCTCGACGACGCAAAAGGTGGTTCTCACGACGCGATCATGAAAATTGGAATAACAAAAGCCATTAAACTTTGTACACTTCCAGAAAAAACATATTCTGCAGAAAACATATTTGACTGATAGTTAGCCATCACCGACGACGTACGGATGATGTAAGCCACGGGCACGTCCGCGCTTACTCTTGGTGCTCCAGAAAGTGCTTGCATCTCCAATGGCTTACAGCTCTTTTCGTAAATCTGTCATATTTTTCCTACACCACCGGCTCATTCATTTCCGCCGTTGATGCTTAGTCCCTTCTCTTCAGGACAACGCCCGATCTGACGTTGCGAAACCAGCGCTACAGAAGTTGAAAGAGTTCAGCTACGAAAATTCGCTTCATGCGCCATATTCAAGAGACCTCTCGCCTACCGACTATCACTACTTCAAGCATCTCGACAACCTCCTGCGCGAGAAATTCGTCACCGACCACGATGAAGCAAAAAAGTGGCTTCAACGAATTCAACGCTTGCAGAGCTTCAGAAATTTACGCAACTGGAATAAATAAGCTTATTTCTTGTTGACAAAAATGTATAGATTCAAATAAGTTTTAATTTTATTAATAAAGTTTTGTTTGAAGCAAGTTATGATATTTAAAATAATTTAGTTTAAATTACTTGATCAATGCCGAGGTTAATAGAAAGTCGGTCGTGGAAGTTAGTTTAGAGCGCTAATTTATTTCTTAAAAACCTAATAGATAGGCTGGTCATTTGCATGACTATTGAAAACAACTGAGCAACTATTCGATATGGATTCGTCGCTGACTCTTTAGAAGCAAGTCGTTTCGGTGACTTAGAATCATTTGCCCTTCGTCTGCACAAGAGCACTTTTATTCGATTTGGCAGACTTATCCTGCGAACATTGGCACGTGTAACGCAGTGGTTAGAGGCGCCTTGCAATGTACATGTGATCGATCTTCGCGCCCCGTGGCCCATCAAGCCTTTCATCCCTCCGGTTTCGGAGAAATGTTACATGACTGGTCTGCAAGGACAGCGGTAATTGCCCGATACATTGGGGGACCACCGCGAGTGAGAAAGGTCATATGCATTCAATCACCACCAGAGATACTTAATGATGTCGAATGCATGGTGCATCCCTGAGGGATTGATCATTGTCGAGGGCCTTATCCTAAAAGTTAACCACACCAGTGAAATCTATGGATATCTATCAGTCGTTTAAGTGCGTAACGGAGTTCATCTGGGTAGCAGTAAGTCTTAAGCCATGAAAGAGAGGTAATTTGGACGGAATGAAGGAGCTAGGTAAAACTACATTCAGTTTTCTAAAACGCTGACGAAAACAGAAAATGACGAAAAATTTTCAGGCAAACTATGAGGTGCTTTCAGACATAACCTTTATTCAACTTTTGCTGTCATCGCTCTAAATTATTTTGTCAAATCATGATTTAGACTAGCTCTTTCTCACAAAAACTCCACAGTCTCTAATAAAAAGCTTAAATTTATAAATATAGGGCTACGTGTTTCCACTCTGCTTTCTGCTTGCCGCCGCATATGGCTGAAGGACGCAACTCAACCCATTGTCATCAGAAGTTAACCCCTTCAACGAGATCTTAGGCGACTGGGGAATCTCTAAATTTTTGTCTAAAATTCTAGTAACAGCAAATTTACACCACAACTGAACGCATACAAGTGACTTACCAATAGAACTCGCTCATGAAAAACATTAAAAATAAAGGGCCATACAACAGTATGGAGTTTTTTGTATCGCTGGAGAGAATGAGTCTAATGATAGCATCCGCTGACTAAGGAGGACGAACAATATGTCTACAGGTAACTTTAAGCGGCTTAACGTTGACTGACGACGTTCTATAATACACGGTAGCAAATCTCTTGGTTACCCGCTGCAATATCTTCTTTCCTGAGATTATGCTGGGGCCCGCACAACCAGTGAGGACAGGCCATTCAAGTATTAGACATCAAGTAATATCTTCTTTGTACTTGTTATCACTCTACGTTTATTGGATTTAATGGTGATTTGGTATTACGAATGCTCCATTTTACAAATACATCGTTTCCGATAACTTTCTTCGAGCGTTTACAACACGCATACGAAAAGCAGCTGCATGATTTTTAGCTGAATTTCCCTAGCTCGAAACTTTCCGAGTCATCTCCGCATTGTTTGCCCCCTGTTCTACCATCACTTCCATCTTTATTCACGTTTGCAACCCCTTCTGATGATGTACGTTACAGTTGAGACTGGTGAAGCAAAAGTACCGCGCCTGACACTGGAAGAGAGCCTAAATAATTTCGAAGACTAGGAACAGCCTATTTAAAACAGATTTAAGTAGTCGAACGTTTTAGTATAAACATAAAAAGGAAGGCGGCTGCTATTCGCCGCTTAGTTTTCCAGCAAATCCTCTATTTCCGCCACATTTTCGAGATTTAACAGCTGAAATGTGAACAAATCTAAATCCACAGTTACTAAATGTTATTTGATTTCGTTTTTTAGAGAGTTTGTTGTTTACGGCCCTTTCTGCGAGAAAAGTGATTTTGACAAAGCCGTTGCTTGGCGCTGCGGCGTTCTCGATTTACACTGAAATGCTTTATATCCGTTATAAAACTTTATGCATACCGGATATTTGGATAGTAGAGCGAATTCTAGTTGAATAAAACAACTGAGCTACATGATAGAACCATAAAATATTCATGCACTGTTTCGAGACCGCTAGACAGCGATAGATATGACGGATGTTGTATAACAGATAGAAGGCACCAATGAAGTGAAAACCACTGAAAAAAGAAAGTTCGAATTCGAACTGTGGCTGATCAGCATAGTGGTATTTATGACGCTTGTGAACCCAAATTAGGTGGATTCAACGGATAAATTCGAATCTCAGAATTTCCTTTGCTACTAGGGGTCATAACTTTTACTATTTATTTTATTTTACAAGACTGTAATCACATCTACGGCATGGATCCCAGCACTCCTTGCACTATTAATTTTCCTCGTACTCATCTTCCCCAATGGTTTTCGAATAATTCGTATGGTGCTTCAGCTGGTTCTTGAGGATTTCGTCTTTTTTATGAATATAGTACAATTCTGGTCGGGTCGATTCTCTTCGAAATTTTAGAGATAACCGATCTAAAGAGTTCCCACGTAGATTGGGATAGAGGGTCGTGGTGTGTCGAACCACAACCTTGCTTCCTGTTGGACTAATAACTGCTCTACTCCCCTTTCGGACTCAGATTTATCCACTGGCTACGCTTTTTCATGGCTGATGCGATGTTAACTACAACAACAAGGATACTGGACCATGAACAAAACTGTTTACATCAGTTAGATAGGTTTCGAAACCACGATGATTTTTCTCACCTGGTGCCACGTGCTATCTACCACCTCAGCTGGGACTCCTACTTTGCCTTTTTCTCAACCGTATTTTAACTCTGTGGATGTCGCTAGAAAATTAAGATATCGCGATCTCGACTGCAGGTTTAATTTAAGGGGCTCAGTGGCAACTTGTACTCCTCAGATATTCACGATCATAGGTGATTGTTGATAGCACCACTGGAGTAAAAACATGGCTAAGAGAAAGGCAGAGCAAAGACCTCTGTTGCTGTGGAGAATCGCACGTGAGCCGCCGGTGAACATAACCACGAAACTGAAGCCCACATTAGAATCTGAGTTTTGTTTATAACTCGTCATCTTTGTGGTCGATTATTGAAAGGTGAAGTAAAGTTATTATGCCACAACCCGAAGAGATTTGGGTGGCCGGTCTCGATTATTCACAGCAGATTGTCATCGTCAATTGCTCACAGACTACCACAACCTCATCTGTCATAAGGACTCATGTCTTCGATACAAAACTTTACGAACCATCTGTACTTTTAACCTTTAGCAGCTTTTCTAGCTTGGGATGGCATTGTGAGTTGATAGTGTTGCTGCAGAACCACGTTTGAGCTCGTGAACTAAAACAGTCTAAACTTCATAATTTGAGAGCACAACTTATTTCAACTCGCCTAAATTTACCAAGCTTTAGAAAAATTACTGAATGGTCATTTTTTAAAAAAACAAGCTGCGAGGACAATAAAAGAAAAAGCTCTAATCGTCGGTCAATCCCTGAGGGTTATGCCGTCCATTCGACTTCATTAAACATTGTTGGAGGTGATTGAATGCATATCTCGCCTCTACAATGACTCGCGGTAGCCTACTGATGTATCGAGCCAGTGCTAGTATCCTCTTAGGCAGGTCTGATAGCAATTTACCGACCTCGAACGGATGAACCCTTGGTGAGCCTTCTATGCAGGATCGATTCTACGTGCATTGCAAGGGCACCCGACCGCTGGGCTACACGCCCCTTTCCAGAAACGATATAGACAATCAATGTCATCAAAGAAAAAGTTTTTACAAAATCCATGGTGACAATATCCACCGTCATTTTCCCAGAAGCTTGACAGAAACCGATATGAGACACGTCACTTCCTGAACTTGAAGTACAAAAAGATCTGCGGCAGGTCGGGAAATCGTCTGCCCAATCGGACCACGATGAGAGGAGAGACAACACAGATGAAGCCACGTGGGAATATCGAGTATACAGACTAAGCGTACATCCTGCAAGCTTTGATTCTTTGAGCAAGCGTAGAACTCGCGTGGGTGTTTTTGATGTGTCGCTGCAAGCAGAGAACGCTTAACGAGTCGCCCGTCAACCAGTGATAACCAACGGCTTCTTGCTCAATATTTGGCTCAATCCTCTGCAAGACATGCTGATCGTATACCGCACGGATGAATCGGAAATTCCGGAAACGTCTGCCACTTCGGATTGAAAAATGACATAGCACTTCTACATTCGTTCCTCAATATACCGAAGTCAAAAACCGTCTGCATTACTGAAATTATGAAGCGGAATCATCGATATGAAAAACAACAAATGTTATGCTGTTTTAATCACATAAAAACATAACGAAATTCCTGGTATGTCTCATTATTCTTTTAAACATCAGCACATACTGGTCGTTTTCTTGTTCAGCAATCGCGAGGATGTTATACGGCATACATTCACTTCCTTAGAAAAGCACACAATACAATACAACAGTAGCTGACGTTTCGGCAGTATCGCCTTCTTTAGAACCTAGAAAGGTACATACACTAGGCCAAACGCTTCAGTAACACTTACAAGAAGACGAAAGACTCTATGGCAATTACATGACCAGCAGCTTCTCGAAAAACTCTCCGCTTTTTATGTGGCTTTCAATGAGGAAGGTTAGAACAGCTGATTGTAGTCGCATATGGTTGATGACTGCACCATCCCACATCAGAAATTGATGCGAACATACGGAGTCAGGTCGCGTATGACCTCTAGGCATTCCTCCCTGCTATTCATTGTGGGCTTTTTGGTTATCCAAATGTTTATGTAAATGTAAAAATTTATCCAAATGGATTGTCTTGGCTAGACAGCAAATCACCTTTCTCCGCCGCTGTTTTCAACACCGAGTCGTGCCGAAGTTCATAAAACGGAAACGGCTTCACGAGATATGCGGTCAACCAGAGGACAGCCAACAAGTACGAGGCATCGAAATGGAACTACATCGAGCTGCACTACGAAGCAAGCAGAACGAGATGCTTGCCAAAATGTAGAAGTGTGCGACGAAGGGACATTTTTGTGCTTTGTATTTGGAGGATCTCCTTTGGATGAGAATAGTTGGTGGGTCAATATTGATATGCGATTTTATTAGGTCTAATGCCAAAATAGCCTTACAATGAAAATTCGAAAAACTGCTTAATTTGCAGATGGTCTGGAAAATACTACGCACAAATAAGGGGGCTGGCAATGAGACAGCGACTGGCTCCAAGCCTTGCTATTGTGTTTATTTCTAAGACAGAAGCCCCTGTTCTCGATCTCCGATCACTATTCTGCTGCGGATATGCAGATGACTGTTTCGTCGTCTTCTCTACGTAGGAGGAGGTGGATAAATGCTGTGAATTATTGAACGAGCAGTCTGACTACATTAAGTTCACGCGGGAGAAACCGAACAAAAACTGGTTTCCGTTTCTCAACGTTTAAATAAACCTATTAAGTAGCGACTACAAGACAAAGTAGAGTCGAAAACCAAGCAATAAAAACATCCTGGTTCATTCCCTATCTTCCTACCCTTCACGCATAAAGAGGGCGCTTGTGAGAGGCATGTTTCGTTTATGTTGCCCTTTATTAGCGATGAAGTAAGCGTAGCTATAAAACGATGCCTAAAAAGGTAGGTCTAGAGAAATCGGTAGCGATAATTGAAATACCACCGAATAGTCTTCGTCGTCAATTAGTTCGTAACCGCTTGTATGACCGTCTATGTGAAACAACAAACTGCGTAATTTGTCATTCCGGCAGGAACGGTGATTACATGAGTTCAGGTACGATATACCTGATCTCTTGCAATGATTGTGGCGATGGATATATTAGAAAAACGGGCAGACCCTTGTGTATCCGCATAAAAGAACACCTAGATGGCAAACGAAAAGCAAGACCAAGTACTCCACTAGGCACGTTCAAAAGCACAGCGGAGATGATTTTAAAGTAAAAGTCAATATCCTTGAACAGGAGACTAAAACACTGGCGCGAAAACTTCTTGAGGCTTTTTGGATGATTGTCAAACACCCCACAATGAATGGCAGGGAGGAATGCCCAGAGGTCACACGCGACTTGGCCCCGTATCTTCGTATCAGTTTCTTTTTTTTTTGGTGTGGCGCAGTCATCAACCATATGCGACTATAATCAGCTGTTCTAACCTTGCTCATTGGATGTTATGTAAAAAAAAGCTGTGAATTCTTCGAGAAACTGCTGATCATGTAATTGCAATGGAGTTTTTCGCCTTTTCGTAAGTGTTATTGAAGTAACTCCCGCGACTGACTTTTTATTAACCTCGGCATTGCTCAAGTAATTCTTCGTATTCTTGTTGAGCAAACGCGAGGTGTTATTTTTATTCCTTATTCACGAATAAGCTGACGTTTCGGCGGACTTCGCCTTCCTCAGAGCCTGGAAAGGTCAAGTTGACTGCAATCTATTCGGCCATAAACCTCCATAACACGTAAAAGTGTCTATGTGTCCGCATAGAAGAACACCTACTCGGCAAGCGTAAACTAAATGCCCCACTACGCACGAGTAGGACCCAGAAACAAGCTGGAGAACTTTGAAGAACTTCGCGGACCAAAAGCGTCTTTTGCTTCCCTGAGACGCAGGTGGGTTCAGGGGTGGATTCCCTGTTTCTGCAACGCCGATTTGGAATATACTTTCTGTACTTGCTAGTCGTATTCATGCATGCCTGTGCGGGTGCGTTCTAGTTTTGCGGACTGTATTCTACGAGTCAGTTCGCCAAAAGCCTGCAATCAAGTGACAGGGAAGTATATGGGAGGCGGTAAGGAGTCGCCACCAACAAATAAGCTCCATGTCCATTCTGGTAGAGCCTGGCAAGCTACGTGTGAGTATACCTAGCCCCTAAGTTCAGAGCACAGCAAGCTATAAATAGGTATCAAAATGCTAAAAACAGTGAAAGAAACGGGTCTCATTTCCCTGACAACGAGAGAACCCAATTCGGCAGCGTTGAATGATGGGACGAGTACCGAGAGGCTTCTAAAATCTTAGGGTCAATGAAAGGTGCCTGGATTACGAAGAACTAAGTTGACGATCTGTACCTACGGTTCACGTACATTTGCATCCGAGTCCTCGATAGAAGACTTGCTCATGCGAGTAAGAAGGATAAAGCACGACGTCATCGGTGTGGCCGAAACGAGAAGACGCCACACTCCAGCGCTGTCTATGACGCCGGAGAAGAACTGTTCCTCGGAACATGAAGATGCGACAGTAGAGGAGTAGGCGGGGTCGGCGGTCTCGTCATTACGAGTTTGTCCATGAACATTAATTCGTTCGAACAACTAGCAACCCGAATTGGACATTTACGATTAGAAAGATGTGGATCAGTACCGGTTTAGACAATCTTCATCGTTTACGCGCCGACATCAAACTACGACGAAGAAGATTCTATCTCGCGTGGAAAGTAGAAAAAGGCGCTAATTAAAAAACCGAAGTCTCAGAAACACCATAAACTGGGACTTATTCAATTTTTTGTCGGTTGTTGGGAGGATACACGAATACTACTCAGATCTCTTCGATAGTCACGTCCACATCCCGTCATATGAAATAAAAGAGGATGGACATGCTGTTTCACCGGTTCTCCCTTCCGAAATCCGACATGCCATTTCGTCGGTGAAAATTCGAGCAGCACCAGGTCCGGACAGGATAAAACCAGAACGTCTGAACAGCCTTTCGCCAGTTCTCGTAAACACACTGGCTCCGCTCTTCACACGCTACCTATCTGAATGCAAGGTCCCTACTCAAAGAAAGACCAGCAAGACCGTGCTATGGTTCAAGAAGGGTGACCTACACGATATAGGCAACTATCGCCCATTCTTCTTGCTATCTGTCGTCTACAAACATTTTTCTCCAGTCGTCCTATTCAGGATTGACAGAGCACTGGACGAAGGATAGCCACATGAGCAAGCAGGCTTTCGAATAGGATTCAGTACGATGGACCACAGACATAACAAGACTCATCGAAGTATAAAAAGAGTACAAGAGACCGCTATGTTACCTCAATGATGCTGAGATATTTGTAAAACTCCGAACCACGTGTGTCTACGGTGGGAAACGAACGCACTATTACCCTTTCCGGGGAGTAACGCGTACACCACCACACCATGCGGGTCTCTCGTTTCATCTGTCTCTCAACTAGTTCTATCGATCTTTTGCCATCAGATGGCTATGTCTCACTTTCATCGATTTAAGGAAAGCTATTGATTCAAGATTGAATCATGGAAGCTTCCAATACCACATTGTCTCCACTCAGTATATCAAGATTCTTCATGAGCTATACTAAATATTTCAAAACCAAAAGATCATCGCTCTGCAACGATATTAACGTCGACGTCAAAAGAGGAGTTAGGCAAAGCGATACAATCTCGCCAAAATTATTTGCCGCTACCCTCCAGAACGTCATGTGAACATTGGAATGGGATAATATTGGAGTGAAAATCGACGATCGGCAGATGCACCACCTTCGCTTTGCTGATGATATCGTTCTTATAACACCAGACATTAGCCAAGCGAACGTATGCTTGCCGACTTTAATAGAGCCTGTGGAAAGTTTGGTCTTGGACTAGATCTCACACAAGCGATGTTCATGAGGAATGAATTGGTTTCTTACGCCCCATTCACGCTCAACGGGACCAATATCTCCGAATGCTCCAGTTATGTCTATCTAGGTCAGGAAATCAACATGTTGAACGACTTAGCTCCAGAGTTTAGCAGAAGGAAACGAGGGGCTTGGCTTAGGGAGCTGTCAAAGCATCGAGGATGTAGTGAAGAGAAAAAAGAACATCCGACTCCGTGCCCACCTTTTCGACTCAACGGGAGTTCCTGCGTCAGAAATCTGGTCGCTGCGTAAGCAGGATGAAAGATCAGCGTTATCGAACGCTCAGTTGAGTTAACGATGCTAGGAGTATCCCATTTCACACATGTAAGGGAAGGGAACCGGAACTCCGACCTGCGTCAACGATCAGAAATCAAGGATGCCGGTCTATGCGCCTAACAGTGGACGGTAAGGTGGACCGGACACGTAATGGGTATGAATGACAACCAGTGGACAAGAGCCGTTAATGACTGGATTTCTCGGGATATCAAACGTACTGAAGGAATGGCGACCAAACACCTCCATAACACATAAAAGTGTCTCTGTGTCCGCATAGAAGAACACCTACTCGGCAAACATAAACGAAATGCCCCACTAGGCACGCATAGGACCCAGAAACATAAGCGGGAGAACTTTGAAGTACTTGTTACGATCCTCGCACAGGAGTCAAGAACACAAGCGCGCAAAAAAGCACTCGAGGCGTTCTCGATTAATTCCAGAAATCCGAAAATGAACAGCAGAAAAGAATGCCTCATTATCACGCGTGATATTAAGCAGTATATAAGCTTGTTATTCTGATGGGAGAGGCACATTACGATTCCATGTGAATTCTGTTCTGTTGGTCTCAACGCGACATACCCAGTGGAAGCCTCATGGAAGCGGTAAGTGTGCGAAGCTGTGTTCACTGTGATTGAAATCTTGGTTTAGAGTTTTCTTTGTTTGGTTATGAAGGTGTTTGGCCTAAAAGATTGCAGTCAACTTGACCTTTCCAGGCTCTGTGGAAGGCGAAGTTCGCCCGAAACGTCAGCTTATTCTTGAATAAAGAATAAAAATAACACCTCGCGTTTGCTCAACAAGAATACGAAGAATTACTTGTTAGTGAAGTGTTTGGCCTAATAAATTATATAACAGTATAGCCTTCCATGCTCTGAATAAGGCGATACTGCTGAAACGTCAGCTATTGTTGTACACAAAATAGCTACTACATTTTGTGTTTTTCTGTGGAAATGTATGCTTTACAACAACCTCGCGATTGCTGATCATAAAACGACATAGACTAAATTGCTAGCAAATAGTATTTGATATCTATTCACCTTCATTTAGCTTCCAAAATCACCAGTCACTTCTTTTGTTGAATATCGATGTGAACACTTCCATCCTGTTTACACCATCATCATTCGATTTCGGAATAGTTCTGTTGCTGTCGATGGTCAACGTCTTCTCTTCGTTGGCCTTTACATTTTCGATAAGTTAAGTACAGTCAATGAATTTTCACTGAGGGCATTCCTCATTGTACCGTTATAGATTTAGAAAATTTTAAGAACTAGTAGATTTTTTAAACTGATGAATTATAGCATTTATTTTTTTTACACTTATCTCTTTCTATTACTGTATGTTCTCTAGTAAAGGGCATAACCACTGTTTCTCAAGCTGTCTAGCAAATGTCGTAGTACGCATATATTTTCATCCCATCCTAAAGAACTTCGATCGCTATCAGTCATGTTATGCAAACCTATTTTTACGATCTGAACTTGTTGTTTGTTATTACTGTCCAAAAGTATTTATGCGTACAATAACGAAAAGGGCGCGAGGATGTTTGCGAGAGCAAGCTTCCGCCAGCTGGTCTCTGGTTTTGAGAGGATTTGGAAACGGCAGCCGACGAATGTTTTCGGTAGAGATGCCGGACGTGTGCCGCAAACCTCCTTCTCCAAAAGTATATAAGTAGATATAAGTAGCCATGTGCATCGCTATTCGAGTTCGCCCCTGTCGAGGTTCGTCTGCTTTTAGATCCGTACAGTATTCATCTCGTGTGTCACCGATGTGAATTATCGTAGTTGTTAAGTCATACTGCAGGTAGTCGTTATTGTACATTAACTTTATCATATCATTATTAAATGGCAGCTTCGAATTGTGCATTAACTTAGCATCATCGTCACTACGCCACGCTTCCCATCAGCCCAGTATATCCTCATCATTATCCTGATCCTCGTCCCCATGTCAATGTTCATTGTTTATCAATTGGTCTGCGGTGTGTTGTCAGTAGCGGCGGTTATCTTCAAATGCGTTCCGTCTGCAACGACATCGGTGGCATGTACCGCTCCTCTCACGCGGTACGCCATACGTACAAGGCCGTTAGGTAGCCAACTTATGCTGCGTATTCGTTAAGCCGCTGTAGGCTTATCATTTCTCAGTCGTTATCTTTATGGCCCATGAATCATAGGCAATGATGGCACCCATTGATGCTCAAACTTCACGTTGCAGACATATCGTTATCCAAGACCAGCCAACTAACCGTGTTCCTCAGATGTCTCATCTCGTTCGTAGTCACTTCCACCATCGAAGCTTAGGTAACTTGCTATCCTCGTCGATCAAAGTGAAAGTGCACCCAACCGCTGTAGATATGGTTCCAAGCACAGCCTAGTGCACAGCTCGTCTGTATCTCACTATTCTGCTTCTCTAGCCCTCGGCATCTGGGCCACTGTACGTGCCAGTGTGGGCGCCATCATTCGCATCTCCTTACTCGTCATTGTTACCAAGCTGCTGTTATCATAGTGCTAATGCTGTAATAGTATTACTTACAACACTCTAATGCCTTCGTTAGCTTCAATTCAGTAGTAGGTATAGTACCTCATAACTTTGAACATGCCTTGTTTGTGTGCCAGTAGTTCTCTGTCGATATTAGTGTCGTATCGATGTAGCATTTATGTATATAAACAGTTTATTTACCCAAGTTCGAGGTATTTCTGTGATAACTACGAAAAGTCCGGCGTGGCGTCTTCTGACGAAGTCGAGCATTCAGCTTAAAGTTAGTGGCTATTCGGTGTTGAAAACTGACTCTTACCTATTTTCCACTGGAAACTGCAATGTGAAAACTCGTCAAGGCTTCTGCAAAGAATCCTCGAATATGTTTGAATAAAGTTAAGAAACCTCGTTTAGTTTTTAATTATAAATTTTTTGACCTCATCTAAGAAAGCACTAAGAAAATCAGAACATATCAAAGAAAAGTCGGATCGTTTACATCTATAGAGCTGGTCGATTCGATTTTTCTGTGTATATGCTTCTTTCCTTTTACCCAGCAAATTAACTAGTTTATAGTAATCATAGTCAGTGCGAAACAAATCTCATTCACTGCTGTTATCGGATTGCGCTTGTGGGCGCTTGTAGCACAGTGGTCGGGGACTCCCTTTGATACATATGAGATCGATCCCTGCGCCCCTCTATCCCTGCGGAGTCAGCAAATTGCTACCAGACTTGTCTGGGAGGATAGCACCACTGGCTCGATAAATTGGCATGCCACCGCTGGTCACTGTAAAGGCTAGACATGCATTCATTCAACTCTAACGATGCTTAATGAATTCGAATGCATGCCGCATCCCTCAGGGATTGATCAAGACCAAGAGTTTGTCCTTTTTTGTTGTATTTTCATAGTATGTTGTATTCGTTGTATTTTGTTGCGTTGCAAGTTGATCATTGAATAGAACATGAAGTATTTCATAGGTCTGTAGGATGCCACGTAATTTCGTAGTAAACTGTAATCTTCATAAAATAGATTTTCTAGACAACAGTTTTAAGAACCACCGGTGAATTAGGAAGGTAGAGCTTCCATTAACTCTGCACTAATTTCCACTCATTCATTCGCTTCGGTTCTCAAAAAACGAGTGTAGACGTAAATAATGGATGTAAAATTTCATGAGATCGAAATTTAGTCACCATACAGTGAAATTATGCATTCCTGTTGAAAATCTTTAACTTCAATCGTTTAGTGAAGGATCCACAATGGTGCTGAGATATTTGCAAAACTCCGGACCGCAGGTGTCTGCGATGGAGAACGGATGCGCTATTACCCTTTCCAAGGGCTAACGCCTTCACTACCACACCGTGCAGTTCTTTCATTTCTCCTGTCTCTCAGCTAGTTTTTTTTAACCGATATATCGTACCTGAACTCATGTAATCACCGTTCCTGCCGGAATGACAAATTACGCAGTTTGCTGTTTCACATAGACGGTCATACAAGCGGTTACGAACTAATTGACGACGAAGACTATTCGGTGGTATTTCAATTATCGCTACCGATTCCTCTAGACCTGCCCTTTTTAGGCATCTTGCGAGAGCAAGCTTCCGCCAGCTGGTCTCTGGTTTTGAGAGGATTTGGAAACGGCAGCCGACGAATGTTTTCGGTAGAGATGCCGGACGTGTGCCATATACCGCCTTCTCCAAAAGTATATAAGTAGATATAAGTAGCCATGTGCATCGCTATTCGAGTTCGCCCCTGTCGAGGTTCGTCTGCTTTTAGATCCGTACAGTATTCATCTCGTGTGTCACCGATGTGAATTATCGTAGTTGTTAAGTCATACTGCAGGTAGTCGTTATTGTACATTAACTTTATCATATCATTATTAAATGGCAGCTTCGAATTGTGCATTAACTTAGCATCATCGTCACTACGCCACGCTTCCCATCAGCCCAGTATATCCTCATCATTATCCTGATCCTCGTCCCCATGTCAATGTTCATTGTTTATCAATTGGTCTGCGGTGTGTTGTCAGTAGCGGCGGTTATCTTCAAATGCGTTCCGTCTGCAACGACATCGGTGGCATGTACCGCTCCTCTCACGCGGTACGCCATACGTACAAGGCCGTTAGGTAGCCAACTTATGCTGCGTATTCGTTAAGCCGCTGTAGGCTTATCATTTCTCAGTCGTTATCTTTATGGCCCATGAATCATAGGCAATGATGGCACCCATTGATGCTCAAACTTCACGTTGCAGACATATCGTTATCCAAGACCAGCCAACTAACCGTGTTCCTCAGATGTCTCATCTCGTTCGTAGTCACTTCCACCATCGAAGCTTAGGTAACTTGCTATCCTCGTCGATCAAAGTGAAAGTGCACCCAACCGCTGTAGATATGGTTCCAAGCACAGCCTAGTGCACAGCTCGTCTGTATCTCACTATTCTGCTTCTCTAGCCCTCGGCATCTGGGCCACTGTACGTGCCAGTGTGGGCGCCATCATTCGCATCTCCTTACTCGTCATTGTTACCAAGCTGCTGTTATCATAGTGCTAATGCTGTAATAGTATTACTTACAACACTCTAATGCCTTCGTTAGCTTCAATTCAGTAGTAGGTATAGTACCTCATAACTTTGAACATGCCTTGTTTGTGTGCCAGTAGTTCTCTGTCGATATTAGTGTCGTATCGATGTAGCATTTATGTATATAAACAGTTTATTTACCCAAGTTCGAGGTATTTCTGTGACAACTACGAAAAGTCCGGCGTGGCGTCTTCTGACGAAGTCGAGCATTCAGCTTAAAGTTAGTGGCTATTCGGTGTTGAAAACTGACTCTTACCTATTTTCCACTGGAAACTGCAATGTGAAAACTCGTCAAGGCTTCTGCAAAGAATCCTCGAATATGTTTGAATAAAGTTAAGAAACCTCGTTTAGTTTTTAATTATAAATTTTTTGACCTCATCTAAGAAAGCACTAAGAAAATCAGAACATATCAAAGAAAAGTCGGATCGTTTACATCTATAGAGCTGGTCGATTCGATTTTTCTGTGTATATGCTTCTTTCCTTTTACCCAGCAAATTAACTAGTTTATAGTAATCATAGTCAGTGCGAAACAAATCTCATTCACTGCTGTTATCGGATTGCGCTTGTGGGCGCTTGTAGCACAGTGGTCGGGGACTCCCTTTGATACATATGAGATCGATCCCTGCGCCCCTCTATCCCTGCGGAGTCAGCAAATTGCTACCAGACTTGTCTGGGAGGATAGCACCACTGGCTCGATAAATTGGCATGCCACCGCTGGTCACTGTAAAGGCTAGACATGCATTCATTCAACTCTAACGATGCTTAATGAATTCGAATGCATGCCGCATCCCTCAGGGATTGATCAAGACCAAGAGTTTGTCCTTTTTTGTTGTATTTTCATAGTATGTTGTATTCGTTGTATTTTGTTGCGTTGCAAGTTGATCATTGAATAGAACATGAAGTATTTCATAGGTCTGTAGGATGCCACGTAATTTCGTAGTAAACTGTAATCTTCATAAAATAGATTTTCTAGACAACAGTTTTAAGAACCACCGGTGAATTAGGAAGGTAGAGCTTCCATTAACTCTGCACTAATTTCCACTCATTCATTCGCTTCGGTTCTCAAAAAACGAGTGTAGACGTAAATAATGGATGTAAAATTTCATGAGATCGAAATTTAGTCACCATACAGTGAAATTATGCATTCCTGTTGAAAATCTTTAACTTCAATCGTTTAGTGAAGGATTGTTCAACAAGAAGTTCGAAGATGACTTGCATTGCGGAGTCATTCGATAGGTTGGTGTGCAGCGCGGTAACATCGAACGACTCCATCACGCACGCGTTATTGGGAGACCCGTCACGTGGACGTTCTAGGAACATTTGGGTGTTCGTGAGGTGGGCTAGAATGTGGTTAATCAACTGGGTTAGTATTAGGCTTAAGAACCAGGTTATTCTATCCGTTGACCCGTCTACACAGCAGATGATGGGTGTAACCTTGAATGGTGATGGATTGGTTGACGCAACAATCATCAGAAGATACCAACTTATGTCTCTTAATAAGTAGGTACAAGGCGGGACATGTTGGTTTATCGATCTTAAGATGTAAAATCACCTGTATCACCTGTTGTCCCGTTGATCGTAGAGTGACTCGACCGGGCGCCAGTAAATCCTCCATTTTTCCCTATCGCATGCAAGAGTAGCACAGTGGGTTCTGCTCGCTTTATGGACTCGTCGAGCATCATATCTTTCTTCTAGGCTTTTCGTGAAGGACTCTCACCAGCTCCCACGGATCTCCCTCATTTGAGGGATCTTGAGCCTCGCACTTCGACGTAAATAATGGATGTAAAATTTCATGAGATCGAAATTTAGTCACCATACAGTGAAATTATGCATTCCTGTTGAAAATCTTTAACTTCAATCGTTTAGTGAAGGATCCACAATGGTGCTGAGATATTTGCAAAACTCCGGACCGCAGGTGTCTGCGATGGAGAACGGATGCGCTATTACCCTTTCCAAGGGCTAACGCCTTCACTACCACACCGTGCAGTTCTTTCATTTCTCCTGTCTCTCAGCTAGTTTTTTTTAACCGATATATCGTACCTGAACTCATGTAATCACCGTTCCTGCCGGAATGACAAATTACGCAGTTTGCTGTTTCACATAGACGGTCATACAAGCGGTTACGAACTAATTGACGACGAAGACTATTCGGTGGTATTTCAATTATCGCTACCGATTCCTCTAGACCTGCCCTTTTTAGGCATCTTTTTATAGCTATGCTTACTTCGTCCATCTTTTTATAGCTATGCTTACTTCGTCGCTAATAAAGGGCAACATAAACGGGACCTTCTTTTGGCCAAGTGTTTCGTTTCGGCGTGTCGCTCTCCTTCTGAACTTATCTCCTGCGGTAGCTACTTCGTAGCCATTGGAGATGACTATTTGCCGAGCCAGGTCGCCTCATTCTTCCTTTAGTTCCCTGGTTGTGCACACAGAGTTAGCTGTTCGAAACATATTTCTCACAAGCGCCCTCTTTGTGTGTGATGGATGGGAAGAAAGGAAATGTACCAGGATGTTTTTGTTACTTGGTTTTCGGTACCACTTTGTCATGTAACCGCTATTTGACAAGTTGATTTGAACGTTAAGAAATGGAAGCCAGGTCTCCTTCGGTTTCTTCCGGGTGAACTTGATGTACTCTGACTGCTCGTTTAGTAATTCAAAGCATTTTTTCATCTTTTCTTGTGTAGAGAAAACAACAAAACAATCGTCTATATATCTGCAATAGAGTAGCGGCCGGAGACCGAGAACGGGGGCTTCCACTCTAGACATAAACGCAATGGCAAGGCTTGGTGCCAGTCGCTGTCCCATTGCCAGCTCCTAAGGTGTACGGCTTCTCGTAAAAACCCACCGCTTTTTTTTTACCTGTGCTCCACTGAGGAAGAACAGCCGCTCAGAGTCGCATATGGCGGACGACTGTAGCACCCCCATCAACGATCGATACGAAGGTAAAGGGCGAAATCACGCGTGATCTCGAAGCATTCCCACCTGCTATTCATTGCAGGATTTTTGGCATTTAACCAAAAAGCCTTGAGGAATTTGTGCGTTGGTGTTTCAGTATCCCGTGTGAGGGTGGCGAGTTTTATATCAAAATCGTCTTTTTTTTTGTTTCCTATGCGTGCCTAGTCACCTACCTTTTCTTGCTTTTCGCTTGCCATCTAGGTGTTCTTTTATGCGAATACAAAAAGGTCTGCCCGTTTCGCCAATATATTCATCTCTGCAAGCACCACAAGAGATCGGGTATATCGTACCTGAACTCATGCAGTTACCGTCCCGGCCATAAGAGCAAATTACGCAATTTTGTGTTTCACATAGACAATCATACAAGCGGTTACTAACTGGCGACGAAGAGTAATCGGTGGTATTTCAATTATCGCTACCGACTTCTCTAGATCTGCCCGTCGTAAGCATTGCTTCATCGCTGCACTTATTTCATCGCTAATGAGGGGCAAGATAAACGAGACTTTGTTTTGGTCAAACCGTTCCTTCTAGAGCGTCGCTCTCCCTCGAAACTTATCTCGTGGAGTTACAATTTCGTAGCCATTGGAGATGGCTATTTGCGGAGCCAAGTGGCGCGATTCTTCCCTTAGTTGGCAACTTGTGCACACAGAGGTGGCTGTTTGAAACATGTTTCTCAAAAGCGCCCTCTTTGTGTATGAAGGGTAACAAGAAAGGGAGTGAACCAAAATGTTTTTGTTACTAGGTTTTCGGTACCACTTTGTTATGTAACCGCTACTTGACAAGTCAATTGAAACGTTTAGAAACGGAAGCCAGTCGTCCTTCGGTTTCTTCCGGGTGAACTTGATGTACTCTGACTGCTCGTTTAGTAATTCAAAGCATTTTTTCATCTTTTCTTGTGTAGAGAAAACAACAAAACAATCGTCTATATATCTGCAATAGAGTAGCGGCCGGAGACCGAGAACGGGGGCTTCCACTCTAGACATAAACGCAATGGCAAGGCTTGGTGCCAGTCGCTGTCCCATTGCCAGCTCCTTTATTTGCGCGTAGTATTTCCCAGACCATCTAAAAATCGAACAGTTTAGGCACTCCTTTAAGAGAGCCATGAGCTACTGGATGGGCAAGCCATGCATTTTTATTTTTTCTTCATGTTCAACAAGAAGTTCGAAGATGACTTGCATTGCGGAGTCATTCGATAGGTTGGTGTGCAGCGCGGTAACATCGAACGACTCCATCACGCACGCGTTATTGGGAGACCCGTCACGTGGACGTTCTAGGAACATTTGGGTGTTCGTGAGGTGGGCTAGAATGTGGTTAATCAACTGGGTTAGTATTAGGCTTAAGAACCAGGTTATTCTATCCGTTGACCCGTCTACACAGCAGATGATGGGTGTAACCTTGAATGGTGATGGATTGGTTGACGCAACAATCATCAGAAGATACCAACTTATGTCTCTTAATAAGTAGGTACAAGGCGGGACATGTTGGTTTATCGATCTTAAGATGTAAAATCACCTGTATCACCTGTTGTCCCGTTGATCGTAGAGTGACTCGACCGGGCGTAGGTACAAGGCGGGACATGTTGGTTTATCGATCTTAAGATGTAAAATCACCTGTATCACCTGTTGTCCCGTTGATCGTAGAGTGACTCGACCGGGCGCCAGTAAATCCTCCATTTTTCCCTATCGCATGCAAGAGTAGCACAGTGGGTTCTGCTCGCTTTATGGACTCGTCGAGCATCATATCTTTCTTCTAGGCTTTTCGTGAAGGACTCTCACCAGCTCCCACGGATCTCCCTCATTTGAGGGATCTTGAGCCACTCGCACTTCTGCACTCGCTGTTCGTAGTATGGTGGTGACTGCCGCCTAGGTGCTCTTCAAAGGAGAACGCGTAGTTGCGCAGTATCTATCTAAAGTGTTAGTTTTGAATGAATAGATAAACAATCTCACCTCGTTGTTCGGAGTGGTTGGTCGTCGCAGAGGAACTTGTTGTGGATTAAGACAAAATTGATTCGGGATCCTCACATTGTCCATTTCAGTATCCACTCTACTAAACTCAGACGACTGCAAAGGCAAAATTTCAGGCACTAAGGAATTTCCATTTCCCAGCTCGTATTGCAAAACATGTGAAGCGATTCTTTTATTCTTATACTGTTTCTATTTTTGTAGAAAAGTGATACCACAGAGTTTATTAGAAGTCGTTTCGGCGTGTCGCTCTCCTTCTGAACTTATCTCCTGCGGTAGCTACTTCGTAGCCATTGGAGATGACTATTTGCCGAGCCAGGTCGCCTACATCGGAATCCCTGCTTGATGGTGGTATGAAGCAGCTGGCGGCCGGTAGTAGTAGTATGGATTCACCTAGGTTTGCCATTAATGGATAAAACAGTGTTAGATCAACATAATGTACAATGAGTAATACATCTGCTCAAATTTTAACTATAGTAGTCAAATAGGAGAAATAATAGGGCTCTACGACATAGTTCTACCGTCCTTCAGCACCTTTCACACCACATTGGCTTCATCACCAATTCGAGGACCGTTGCGCTTCTTGGTCACCAGGCTATTATTCCTCTTGGATCCCTTGTCTAGCGTGGCTAAAGTGTTTCCATTTGGAACTCAGGAAATACCGTTCCACAACAAGTCTGCTATCAATTTCCCGACCCTGGAGGACTAAGATACTCGGTGAGGCTGAAGTGGAGTCGAGCTTTGCACGGTGTTCGTGACTAATGCTTTCACAAACATTGAGCTATCTACTTTTCTTAATCGACGTACTATTTCGAAAATGACACAAGATCGTCTCATTTCCAAACCCTATAAAAGCAGTGCTGGGCCAAGGGTGAGTGTGGCGCAATGGTTGGAAGCGTCACTGAGACACACATGAAGAATTGGTCCCGCCACCCATGGCCCACCAAGCCTTCCATCCCTTTGAGGTCTGCAAATTGGTACCAGACTTGTTTGGAAGGATAGCAGCAGTGGCTCGATACATCGGTAGGCCACCACGAGTCATTGTAAGGGCAAATATGCATTCAATCACCTCCAACGATACTTAATGAAATCGAATGCATGGCGCATCTCTCAGGGATTTATCAACACCGACAGCTTTATCCTTTTTATTGCCTTTGTAGTCAGCGAAGCTCATGTAGTTGCTATAGAGTTTTCGTCTTTTTGTCAGTGTTACTGAAGTGTTTGGCCTAATAAAATGCATATCAGCATACCCTTCTGGGCTATGAGGAAGGCGATTCTGCCGAAACATCAGCTACTGTTGTATTGTATTGTGTGCTTTTCTATGGAAGTAAATGTATGCTGTATGACACCTCGCGATTGCTGAACAAGAAAGCAACGTATTCACATTCCAATGCCGAGGTGAACAGAAAGTCGATCCTGCGAACTGATATCATTTTTGCGTGATTATTCCTCGTGTGTTTCAGGATTTCTTATGATTCTGTAATGGTCGATTTTCTTCGGGACTGCCGTGTTATAAAGACTGATGTCTACATAACAGAAAATGCTCCACTCTTACCTCCAATACTCACGTACAGAAGTTTACACGTATATAGCCTTGTCTTGTGTTGTTTGTTTGTTGTATAAACTAAATTCATGACTTTGTCTGTAAGCTTAGTAAGCTGGCAATATCATGAAGCTCTCAGAAGAAAATTCCTCCTAGACGAATGCTTTGTATTGTACTTTGTCTTCTGTACAGATCTGTCCGATCAGCTGTGGAAGTTCTACCGACATGTGCAGAAAAGCGAACTCTAGGGCTAGGCTGCCCACTTGGCTCGCTACTGCAAAGACAAAAGTGGGTCCGTCATTCACCATCCAATTTGTTTCTATTATCTTGCGTCCATTTACTTCGAAGACCAATCTTTCCACACGCTTTATCAAAGTCCGCAAGCATACGTTACGCTTGGCTAATGTTTGGTGTTACAAGGACGATATCATCAGCAAAGCGAAGGTGGTGCATCTGCCGATCGTCGATTTTCACTCCAATATTATCCCATTCCAATGTTCACATGACGTTCTGGAGGGTAGCGGCAAATAATTTTGGCGAGATTGTGTCGCTTTGCCTAACTCCTCTTTTGACGTCGACGTTAATATCGTTGCAGAGTGATGATCTTTTGGTTTTGAAATATTTAGTATAGCTCATGAAGAATCTTGATATACTGAGTGGAGACAATGTGGTATTGGAAGCTTCCATGATTCAATCTTGAATCAATAGCTTTCCTTAAATCGATGAAAGTGAGACATAGCCATCTGATGGCAAAAGATCGATAGAACTAGTTGAGAGACAGATGAAACGAGAGACCCGCATGGTGTGGTGGTGTACGCGTTACTCCCCGGAAAGGGTAATAGTGCGTTCGTTTCTCACCGTAGACACACGTGGTTCGGAGTTTTACAAATATCTCAGCATCATTGAGGTAACATAGCGGTCTCTTGTACTCTTTTTATACTTCGATGAGTCTTGTTATGTCTGTGGTCCATCGTACTGAATCCTATTCGAAAGCCTGCTTGCTTACGTGGCTATCCTTCGTCAAGTGTTCTGTCAATCCTGAATAGGACGACTGGAGAAAAATGTTTGTAGACGACAGATAGCAAGAAGAATGGGCGATAGTTGCCTATATCGTGTAGGTCACCCTTCTTGAACCATAGCACGGTCTTGCTGGTCTTTCTTTGAGTAGGGACCTTGCATTCAGACAGGTAGCGTGTGAAGAGCGGAGCCAGTGTGTTTACGAGAACTGGCGAAAGGCTGTTCAGACGTTCTGGTTTTATCCTGTCCGGACCTGGTGCTGCTCGAATTTTCACCGACGAAATGGCATGTCGGATTTCGGAAGGGAGAACCGGTGAAACAGCATGTCCATCCTCTTTTATTTCATATGACGGGATGTGGACGTGACTATCGAAGAGATCTGAGTAGTATTCGTGAATGGTTTTCACCACTGCCTTTCTGGACGCTGTTACTGTTCCGTCTGGGCGCCGGAGTGCAATCATCTTGGTCTTGTAATTGGCGAAGCTTCGGCGAGCTTTGCGAATGCTTTTCCCAGCCTCTAAAACTTCGACCATTGCTGCTGCTCTTCTCTCTTTAAGATCTTCTTTTATCGCCTGTCCGAACTCTCAACTTCCATAGCGCTAACGTGAAGATGTCGAATGCGCTTATCGTATTCCTTGTCAATGTTATCGACAACAGCATCTTCCCAACAGCCGACAAAAGAATTGAATAAGTCCCAGTTTATGGTGTTTCTGGGAACCTCTCCAAGTCCATGTTGAACGCTTCGACTTCTCCTTTGTCATAGTTTGATGTTGGCGCGTAAACGACGAAGATTGTCAAAGCCGATGTTGATCCACATCTTTTTAATCGTAAACTTCCGATTATGGTTGTACGCTGTTCGAATGAATCGATGTTCATGGACAAACTCGTGTTGACGAGAACCCCGACACCGCCTACTCCTCTACTGTCGCATGCTCCGAGGAACAGTTCTTCTCCAGTGTCATAGACAGCGTTGAATGGGTGGCGTCGTCTCGTCTCGGCCAGGCCGATGACGTCGTACCTTATCATTCTTGCTTGCATGAGCAAGTCCTCTATCGAGGATTCGGATGCAAGTGTACGTGCATTGTAGATACAGATCGTCACCATAGTACTTGATCCAGGCAGCTTCCATTGGCCCTGAAATTTTGGCAGCCTCTCCGTACTCGTCCTGTCCCACGCTTCGAAATTGGGGGCTTTTTCGAGGTCAGGGAAATGAGGCTCTTTTTTTGCTGTATTTAGCATATTTGATACCCACGTATAGCTTGCTGAGCTCTGAACGTGGGGGCTGGTTATACTCATGTTTAGCTTGCCAGGCTCTCCCAGAGTGGACATGGAGCTTATTTGTTGGAGGCGACTCCTAACCGCCTCCCATATACTTCCCTGTCACTTGATTGCAGGCTTTTGGCCGAATTGACTCGTAGAATACAATCCGCATAAAGCGAGAACGCATTCACACGCGCATGCATGAATACGCTTAGCAAATACAGAAAGTATGTGCCAAATCGGCGCAGCAGAAACAAGGAGTCCATCCCATGGATCAACCTACATATCAGGGAACCAAAGGTCGCTTTTGGTCTGCGATCAACCCCCTATCTGCCACCTAGGGACGCGCCACGTAGCCTCGCGACTAACCCGCTCGAGACCCCTCATATGAGGGAGATCCGTGGCATTAACGTTTGATAGTAGGATTAATCGAATAGACGTTTCCTGCAGCAATGGGATTAAGCCAACTCTTCATAAACCTTATAGGTTTTCAATTCTTCAAGTTTTCCAGTTATGGAAAAAAGGCGGAAGTGATTAATGAAGAAAAAGCGACACCATCGTTGTTTGTGTCGTCTGGCCTCGCTGAATTTTATTGGTTCTGCAGTCGCCATGATTCCAGACGTCGTCAAGACATACTTCAGCCTTGGTCGTCATATTCTTATTTAATTTAGTGGAAATTTTGGATTGGATACAATATTTAGTCGGTATATTACCATTCTAGAAAAAAGCATTATTATTTCAGACTTGACCCGTTTTGAAGCTTCTTCCACTTACTCAAAACTCTTTAGAAAAGCTCGACAAACGAGGTAGAAGCACGCTCCAATGTTGCCTATTTACCATTTTATCTATACTCTTTAAATGGAGCAAGAACGGTGTTGGTTTTTGAAAATGCATTGCGAAGGGCGGATGTAACGTAATGGTTAGATGCGACTTGCCATGTGTGTGTTCACTACTACGATTCGTCGGCTTTGGCTTGTCAAATCCCCAACCCTCCGTTGTTGCCAAGGTTCTACCAGATTTTTCTGGAACTTTAAAAAAATGACCCTTCAGAAGCCAGTGCATTCACCAATTATGTACTCAGTAGTCTCAGTGATGCTTGATGTAGAACACTTCTACGCTTTCTATTTTGTAGCGCGTTAGAACACAAAGTATTTAAATAATCAACATATGTTTATATTGTTAAGCTTACACGAGGTTAGTAATGATGTTTATTCGCCTAACGTTTCGAGCTTCCGTCTTTATCATAGCCCATCCGAAGTATTAAATAAGTAATGTTAAGTAAAACTATTAAAGTATTAAAGCAGTCTGGATGAGTATTAAAGCAGATTGTAAAGTATTAAACTATTAAAGTAGTAGCAAAGCATTATAGTATTAGAAGCACAAAATATTAAATTATGTAAATCCATGTACTTATTTCAACGAGGATCTAAATAGATTTTCATAAGCCAGAAGTCCGCGATTGCTAAACTATGCCATCTAGTACCTACAGACGTGTCATGAAACGTTGTACGAGATTTTGAAGCACACCTTCATCTGCAAGCGTGTAGAGTTCCGTTTTTGTTTTAGCCTTTTTGTTCTCGTTTTCCACTATGCATTCGTGTTTACTGTTGGACCACCTGTCAAGCGTAATGATCGATTGTCTCCATTTCAGAAAAAGTGCTTCGTTTTCATAACAAGCGGTTGTCATTGGAACAGAAAGTGTTAATGCTAAAACTCGTTCTCCAAACTACAGGGCCGCACTCCTTTCCTGGCCATTTAATTCCACGTCGCGCTTCGAAAATGCCATCACCGCTCTCCAACTTCCAGCAATGAGATCCATTTATTTCAACGTTAAAATACAGAGGGCTGAATGTTTTCGTGGTGTTATATGATGACGAAATAGAATTTCTTCCAGATGTTCCTTATACTCATAGTACTACCACTATTTGCGATTGCATTGAATCTCACCGAATCCAAGAGCTCAATTGTGCATTTTGTGCAAAATATCTCGGATATAAATAGTATGCTTGAGGCTTTGCCGAAGGTTTGTGAGCTATTTTTTAATTCTCTTTGCAAAATTTCTAGTTTTTTCCAGTGCCTTCTTTCGCTAAGGAAAACTTTTCCTCACAGTAGATAAGCACCATTCAACTATTTATGGGTGTTTCAGTGGTTGAGAACGAGCTGAGAAGAAAAACATTACAGCAAAACCCGATCTCGCTTTAACGACGCGGAATTATTCCGACTAGAATTTTTCGCAATAGGTTGAAGAACGTTGAAATATCTATATACGATTAAGAAAGAGAGATCCACATGGAAAACATGACATTCTGTTGTTTCATTAGAGAGGAAGACATCTGTGCTAATGTTCAGGAATGCTGGAAGAATGGAAAAACGTATAAAGAAGGAGAAGAGTTCCAGATTGGAGCCCTCAGGTACAAATGTCAGAAGTACGGCGTGTACACGATTGAAGGTGACCTCTTATGCAATCAAGTATCCCAGAAACTCATCCGATATGTGATTTGTTCATTGCAAATGTTTTTATCATTCATAGTCATGTAGAAAATATATCATCGAGGAGATTGTACGAAGCTATCCGCTCACATTTTCCCATATACTTATCACTTTGTTATTCCGACATTTTCGAAGCTTTTACTTAAATTCGTCGTTCTCAGCAATCGCGAGGTTGTTAAACAGCATACATTTACTTCCATACAATAACACACAACAACACAACCGTTTGACCAACCATGTGCGACTCTAAGCGGCTGTTCTTCCTCGGTGAGGACAGGTGAAAAAAAATGGCTCTGCCGAAACGTCAGCTACAATTGTGCTGTATGTGTGTTATTGTATGGAAGTAAACGTACGTTGTTTAACGACATCGTGATTGCCGAGAGAGAAAACGACGCATTTATAATCAAATGCCGAGGTTAATAGAAAGTTGGTCCTGGGAGCTCTTACTTAATATAGCAACAACGCTTTTACTACAATATTTTTAATGAATTTCTCATTTTTGTACTACGTATTCCGAAGCGGTAATAAAAAATATACCGGGACAAAAATTCTAGCTACTTCTATTTCGCTTAGGGCCAACCAAGCCTCTTATCCCTCCGGGGTCGAGAAACTGGTACCGAACTTGGCTGGAAAAAAAAATCACTCTCTGTAATCCAACTGGGAACGCTACAGCCCGGCTATCTCAGGACTCCAGGGAGAATTGCTCAAGCAGCATTCTGCGACATTCCAGATGAAATGAAAATGCTCAAGCAGAGCCATAAGCCAGACGTAAAGTTGGAAGATCTTTGTAGAAAATGGATGCGAGGGTCAAATAAAATAAAATGAAAAATAAATCTAGCTTATTCAGGAAAATATTTGAAGTCGTTGGGGTTGATAGTAGTAGTGTAATATTCTAGGCTGTGGGATTGATGCTGATGGCAAAAGATCGATAGAACTAGCTGAGAGAGACATGAAACGAAGGACCCGCATGGTGTGGTGGTGAACGCGTTACCCCCGGAAAGGAAAATAGCGCGTTCGTTCCCCACCGCAAACGCCTGCGGTCCAGAGTTTTGCAAATATCTCAGCATCATTAAAGTTATATTTCGCAATATATAACCTGCCATTAAAAAAGTAGGCAGTAAATAATAAGTTAAAATTCTAGGTTGTGTCACAGGAAAAAAGAAGAACCTCAAAATTGGTGAGGTTGTCGTTGTTGACAATGTGAAATCGCAATGCATGGCAAAAGGAGATTCAGTGTTCTTCAAAGAAACGGTGGGTAACCTTGCTAAATCTTCAGTGGTCCAAAGGGAAATTTATCGTTAAAGGTATGTGGAATACTGGGTCAGCCCGAATGCGACAAAATTCCTTTGCCGACAGGCTTCCAGGAAGCAACAAAAATTGAGGACACCAAACCAAAAGCGAAGGAAGTGAGGTGTTTACTACTTTTATTTTTAATTATTGTTTTTTTTATTCTGGTATTTTCATTTTTGACATTAGATACTGATATATTCCAGACCAATGTGCCTGGCTTACCCCCTGGTTGGACGATGGTCGATGAATCACATCAGGAGATTCCTGGTACGAGTGCAAAGCACATCATCTCAAGAACGCTTGTGTTCCATCCAGTAATCCAACACGCTCGGTTCGTCTAAAAGCTCTTGTGCCTTTTCTCTCTACCCACTTACCGCGGCAGTTCGCACTGATTCATTGTTGGTTTGGGGAACCAATTCGTACAAGATGCAACGTGAGCAATTCTAAGATAATGCAGTATTTCGGCTTTTTTCATTGCCCAATTTTTTTTCTCTCGTAGAGTGTGGTGTCACATGCAGCCACAGATATGCTGAGATATAAGCCAAACTCGGAACCCATTTGGACTTCGAAGACGCGACTACCCTGCCATCTGGTCACAAGCTATCCACTGCACCAACCGAGGCCCCTGCTTCTCCTACCTCTCGGCCAATTTATCTACTTACTGTGAAAAACAAAGCAAGGGCATCGGTTAGTATAGTGGACAGCACGTAGGCCCTTGCTAACATTAATCTCTGTTTCAAGGCCTATGTGAGGTCATTTTATCTGATGTCTCAGTATCCTCGTGCTTGTAATTCTATGCTTGTTTTATTTTGTCCTGCAATGAATACTGGTCAGGAAGGAAGCAATAGATCAAACGGGGATGTGACTAAATGAATGATTCTTGGTATGCTCGAGTTGTCCATCTATCACCTATTTATCGTTTCACGCTAATTTTGCCTCAGTAATTCTCATTTTTTGTCTATTTTGTCATCATCCTTACTAAGCGTTCAAGTGAGACCTCGTTTTCAGAACTCATCAAAAAAATGTTAGAGGAGTAGGTTCAGTGTTAAGCATTGAAGAGGCTGGAACCGATACAGTGCTTGGCGAAAAGGTAGGCTACTTTAAATCTATTAATCGTCATGTTGCTCGCAGAAATGCTATGTTGTTCAAAGTGGGAATTCCTATATTCTCTAAAACACATTTTTTGAAAAAAAGCATAATCTGAAAACAATTCGCCTCTTCTTTCTCATTGCTCTCTCAATTGATTTCACCTGTATCACCTGTAGCCCCGTTAATGGTCGAGTGAATCGAGCGGGCGCCAGTAAATTTTCAATTTTTCCCTGTCGCGTACAAGAGTAGAATAGTGGGTTCCACTCGCTCTAGAAAATCGTTGAACATCATATCTTTCTTTTAGGCTTTTCGTGAAGAACTCTGACCATCAAATCGGTGGTCTTCCCTCAGTACGTTTAACATCTCCAGGAATCCAGTCACTAACTGCTCGTGTCCACCGGTTGTCATTCGAATGCATTACGTGTCCGGCCCTCCTTATCTTCGACTGTTTGGCATATAGAACGGCATTTTTGATTTTCGATCTTTGACGTAGGTCGGAGCTTCGGATCCCATCACTTACTTGTGTGAAACGGGATACTCCTAGCATCGTCCTTTCGACTGCGCGTTCGATAACGCTGAGTGATCTTTCATCCTGCTTACGTAGCGACCAAGTTTCTGACACACATACGTTAGGGAAGGAAAAACCGTTGAATCGAAAAGGTGGTCACGGAGTGAGGTATTCTTTGTTCTCTTCACTACATCCTCGATGCTCTTGAAAGCTCCCCAAGCCGCTCGTTTCCTTCTGCTTAGCTCTGGAGCTAAGTCGTTCATCATATTGATTTCCCGACCTAGATAGACATAACTGGAGCATTCGGAGATATTCGTTCCGTTGAGCGTGAATGGTCAATTGATTTACGGTCTAGGAATTGTAAGCATCAGAGAACTATCGGAAATTCAATGGCTTCTATCTCTGGACCTCCCTTGAAATTGAATGCATTAAACAAGGTAAATTTTTTTCTTTGTTGACCAGTGAGGTATCAGAGGTAAAGTATGAAAAAAGCAAAGCTCTCGGTGTTGATAAATCCCGAAGAGATGCTCCATGCATTAGACTTCATCAAGCATCGTTTGGAGGTGATTGTATTCATATTTGGCCTTTTCAATGGCGCGCAGCGGCCTACCAATGTATCAAGCCAGTGCTGCTATCCTCCCAGACAAAGCTGGCACCAATTTGCCGACACCGGAGGGATGGAAGACTTAGTGAGCCATGGGCGCAGAGATCGATCCCACGTGTGTGTTGCAGCGTGCCTCGGGCCACTTCGCCACACGCGCCATCATATATAAGAGGCACCGTCAGAAAACAATGCCATTAAAATTCCACGAAATCGAAAACGTCAATGAAAGGACGAATTTAGCTAAAAGGAGCGGACTGTAGTAAATTTTTAATGGAGACAGATATCACTTAACCTTTTTATTTACTGCCTATTCTTTTTAATGGCAGGGTATGTTGTGAAATATAACTTCTGTAAAGCTGAGATATTTGCAAAACTTCGGACCGCGGGTGTCTGCAGTGGGGAACGAACGCGCTGTTGTCCTTTCCGGAAAGTATGGTGTGAAGAATCCGCATGGTGTGGTGGTGAACGTGTTACTTCCCGGAAAAGACAATAGCGCGTTCGCTCCCCACTGCAGAAACCTGCAGTCCGAAGTTTTGCAAATATCTCAGCATTACAGAAACAGATATCCCTTTTAAAACCAGCCAGAAAAGAATATTTTCGCCGAGCCTGCGCATAAAAGATTAATACCTTACATTTTCTATTTTTCCCCATTACTTCATCACGCTAATTCATTTTTAGTTTTACATGTGTTCTGTTTTCAGGGTTCTTCGGCTGAGAACAATCGCTTCGTGCATTCAGTTTCACAGAGGCTTAACATACTAAACAAGAGGCATGTGGTTAACTTAAGAAAATTAGATTCATTATATTGGTAAATCTTTTGCGCTGGTATATTTTTTATAACCCTTCCCAATTTTTAGTGGAGGGCGGATAGTTGGCCATGGAACTGGGAGCAGAGATCTTTACCACAGAACGTCAACGGTATCGAACACAAAGTCTTTCAAGGTATGGCAAAAAAACGATACTACTACAGAACCGAGTCACGGACAAGTGGTTACTATGTACTAAAAAAAATATAGCCTTTTATTTTATTGCTCTTTATTACGACGTTTATTGATTTGTGTTTCTTTCGCACTATTTGGTCTGCATTGTTGATTCTTCAGCACAAAGCACATTCTTCAGCAAACCACGTTCTCGCGCGCTGATGTCGTGTTGTCCGGATTTCTTTTCCTCTAGACCCATTTTCCTCGAATTCTCAAAAACCGATTGCTCTCGTATCGCTTAATCTATAGCAATATAGCCTGCTTTTGTGTTTCAACTCATCTACATTTATGTGACTTCGCCAGTACTGAAGATCTTCTGAAAAGAATTCTTTGCTATAAGCAGCAGAAGGTGAACAGCAATTAGACTGAACAAAGCGAGCACTAATTTATCCCTATACTGATATCACATATACTAACCTTGTTATGAAGCAATTCCGGATAGTACCCAAGATCGACTTTCTATTAATCTCGGCATTGAATTATGAATTCGTCGTTTTCTCTTTCAGCAATCGCGAGGTTGTTAAGAAGCATACGTTTACTTCCATACAATAACACACATACAACACAATCGTAGCTGACGTTTCGGCTGAATCGCCTTCTTCAGAGCCTGGAAGGGTACACCAATACGCAACTTACTATTCTGATTGTGCTATTCCAGATCATTATCATTGGTTTTGTATCAAGCTTTTTAACGCTTTGTAGGATGACATCATATGATGTCATTAGCAGTTTAGCACGTTATATGGCCTGGGGTGATTCTCGGCGTCAAATGTAACAAAAGTTCACTTCCCCGGTAGGATGGCGCAATATCAAACCGTACTCCGTTGTACCGCTTCTAAAGGATTTCAAGAAGATACATCATCCTGCTTGAAAAATATGTACAAGGTGGGGGGAAACCTCACTGAAACCAATTGTTTCGTAGTTGGAAACGACTTGCCGACCACCAAATGCCACATGAAGAAAAATAGTATTCATTGAACAGTTTCTTCAGCAGAATGGCGCTTGATTAATGATGAAACGAAAAGGAGTTTTCGTTATAGAGCAGTACCTAAGGCATGCGCTGTGTATTCGACTTCACCAACCATCGTCAGAGGTGGTTGAATGTATATCTGGCCTATACATTGACTTGCGATGCATGCCGATGTAATAAATCAGTGCAGTTTACCTCCAAGACAAGTCTAATACAAAAATTGCCTTTCCCAACAAATGGAAAGGTTTGTTAACCC
>MQTX01000192.1:413833-436144 GCA_009735665.1 Angiostrongylus cantonensis | reverse complement strand
TATATATATATATATATGTATTCCTCAAGGAACGTTAAAAGTCGATGTTACTTTTTCCCTCACCTGATTTCCCGCATTTAATTTTTTTTTATTTTCCAGACCTCGAAAAGAAAACGTTCGTGTTTTCTCTCCAACAGTATTCAGATTCTGTTGGACTCGCTTTGATTCCACTTTTACATATAGCTCTTGCAACTCTCCTCGTTTGAATAGATCTAGTTAGTACTTTGAGCTAACTTTCTAACGCCCAGTGCAAAAAACCGCGTGCACGCACTGCTGTTCTTTCATTATGATTTGCTTGTTTCTTTTACGCTGTTACATTTTAGTTCTATTCCTTGTATTCGTTAGTCTTTTGTTTATCACTTTTATCACCACTAGTCTCATTAGTTATCTAGTGACTCGAGTTGGCATCAGTAAAATCTCCATTTATCCTCGTCGCGCACCAGAAGTACCCAATGGACTACGCTCTCTCGAGGGACGCGAACAGCATCTGGCTTTTCGTATGGGGCCTTCTAGTTCTTAGCGAAAGGGAAGTCAAAGATGATTCGAAAGGCCCTCTAAATCTGTCGGAAGAAGCAAAGGCGAACAGATTATCTTTTAAATCCATTTGGTTCATGGAAAAACTATTGGTCCACGTTTGATATTCTCTCTGTCATCTGGGGATATCTATACCGAAGCGATAAGAGATGGTCTGTGATACACATAGTTATTACCCTTTTCTCGCATCCTGAGTTCTCTAAGTCAATCTATATGAGAGAGTTAAAACCACTGGCTTGATACATCGTTAGACTACCAATAGTCATCTTATAAGCCTAATATGCATCCCGTCATCCCCGCTGTGCTACGAATGGAGTCGAATGCATGGCGTTTCGCTGAAGGATTGATTAATGCAGGATGCCTTCCGCACAGAAACATGGTTTGATACATCAGTTACCGTCCCGAAAGATGTTTTATATACACGGTACATTAGAACAATTTTTTCTGAAGATGCACTAACGCAGTGGACATCAGAGCGATTTTCGCAGTTTGGATCTTAGAAAAATGGGACGTATTCAATAACTGTGTCACACCAAAATGTGACAACGGGTGCCGAGAGAATCGAGGGGTCTTCTTCAAAGGACACCTTCAAAAAGATTATCCTTTATCTTTTATTGTAAACTGTATCAGCAGTGTTCACAACCAAAATTAGCTTTCAAATTCTCCAGCCTTACCTCAAGTCGTACACCATCCTGATCATCTTCGTGAATTGCAAAACAACGAAATCAATGTAAGAAATTTCTGAGGGTTAAATGACATGCTAAGAATTGTTTTTTTTTAAGTATTTAAGCAAGCGGTGCCTAGACATCGGTTATATCCGAGCACAATTTAGAAATTACTTAAGCATTACCTTCCTCCTAGCCATAGCAATCCGCTAATAATGGCAGTGTTTGAGAGCAGTCCTTCAAGATGACGGGGTGACGGAAATTGCTAGTAAATGGGCGTAATGCAAACACCTAGTGCCCTGCGACGAAGGGCCTTCTTGTAATTAACATTTTTTGAGTGTTTATGGCCACATTTGGCTTGCGCCATAAGTATGTATTTACATCTTAGATCGCGTGTGGTACAGTAATTAGAGGTGCCGTGAGGCGCACATAGCGCTTGCTTAGATACTGCACCCGTCTGACTACGCCATTGAGAATGATAAATTCGCAAAAGAGTTTTTCGAAAGGATAGAAACACCGTTTGAAAACAGTCCTGGATTATCATATTAACATGAGGCTGATGTAAAGGTTTATTCGACTGACGTCTCGATCTCTTCGTCTTTCCAGGACCGACTTTCTATTAACCTCGACACTGATCAATAATTCGATGTTTTTCCTCATTGACCAAACATGCGGTTGGTATTATAACACACAATAGCTGACGTTTTTGCGGCTTCGCCTTCTTGAAGGTTGTGCAAGGTCAAATTGACTTGCAATCTACTCAACCGAAAACTTTCATAACCTCAGTAGATATGACTTTACGCATAAATTTGCACTCGCGTAATAAACAGCTTTCATTCAACATCCACCGACTTATTTGTCATAGCTTCACTTAATTGGAGGATGGCAGCCATAGTGAGTATTACATGGGCAACAAATGTGCCTGTGTGAATTTTAAAAAAAATCAGCTTCAGGTAGGGCCTGGGTCACACGTGATGAAGACACTCCTACTTGCGGTTCAATTTTAAATTCCTGGATTTCCTTAAATACCTGAAAGACTTTTACGCGCTTATGCTTTGGACTCTTGCGCGAGCACAGTGACTTTTACTTCAAATTTTTGTATACATTTGTCGTTTGCCTTTTGGTACCCCTTAATGATGCAGAAGTTTTCGATAGCTTCACTTAATTGGAGGATGGCAGCCATAGTGAGTATTACATGGGCAACAAATGTGCCTGTGTGAATTTTAAAAAAAATCAGCTTCAGGTAGGGCCTGGGTCACACGTGATGAAGACACTCCTACTTGCGGTTCAATTTTAAATTCCTGGATTTCCTTAAATACCTGAAAGACTTTTACGCGCTTATGCTTTGGACTCTTGCGCGAGCACAGTGACTTTTACTTCAAATTTTTGTATACATTTGTCGTTTGCCTTTCGGTACCCCTTAATGATGCAGAAGTTTTCGGATAGGTTAGCTTGGACGTTCAGAAATGGATGCCAGTTTTTTAGGCTTCTCTAGGGTGAATGTTATGCACTCTCACTGCTCATTCAGCAGCTCAAAGCATTTGTCCACCTCTTCTTGTGAGCAACAGATAATAAAACAATCATCTTTATATCTACAGCAGAGCAATAGGCGTAGATCGATTACTGGTGCTTCCACCTTAGGCATAAACGCAATGGTAAGGGTTGGTGCCAATCGCTGTCCCATTGGTAACCCTGTAATTAGTGCGTAATATTTCCCTGACCATCTGAAGACGGAACAATTTAGGCACATCTTTAGCAGGGCCAGCCATGAGCTGCTGAGTCGAGAAATAAGAGAGGTTTATTACTCCTTCGTGCTGCACAAGAAGCTCTCGTATGGCTTGCATCGTGGATTCATTTAACACGTTAGTATTAAGGGCAGTAAAGTACGTCGAAGGACTCCATCACGTTGCGTATTGCGCAGATGATCTAGGAACATTCGGATCTTCGTGAGATGGGCTAAGCAACTGGTTGAGAATTAGGTTTATAAACCAAGCTATTCTATCCGTAGGCTCGTCTATGCAACTGATGATGAACCTTAAGGTCGAGTGCTCGGTAGATGCCATATCGTCAGAGGATACTAACTTATGAGTTTTGATAAACAAGTACAAGGCGGTACTCGTTGTACTTCGATCTTAAAATCTATGCTTTCTGAATGATTCTGAGTTGCTGGTCTCCACAAAATTATTGGAAGGCTTACATGGAACAAAACGGTGGGTGTTCAAAAGAAGCTGTTTATTACGCGAGTGAAATTAGATGTGTTAAGTTTTGTCTTCTAAAGTTATGAAAGTATTTCGTTTAGCAGATTGCCTATCAATTTGACCTTTCCAGCGTCCAAAAAGGCAATACCGCCGGAACGTCGGCTATTCTGTACTAATCAATGTGGTAATATCAACCTCGTGTCTGCTCATCAGGAAAGACAGTGAATTAGCAAACCAATATTTTGGTTCAGTAATCCAACATGCAAATCAATATTTTTCAGCCTGCCGTTATCTAACCTTGCCACTAACAATCACTACCTTCCTAGATTACTAAGATAATACGAGGTTTATAAGTGATACTGTCTGAACACATAGGCCACCGCGATTTATTCTAAAGACTAAGTATGCATTCAATCACCTCTACGGTCATGCGAATTGAGTTTGCCCCACCTCCAAGAAATTTATCTCATCGAACGGTCACCTTGAATGTGCAAAGCACTAAGAAGAGGCTATGATATTTGACTACTATAAGGTTGAGATATTTGCAGAACTCCAACCCCAGGCCTGATTCGAACCCACGATCACCCTTTCTGGGAAGTCACGTATTACCCACTGCAACACTGAGGTCCTTGATTTGCCTTTCTCTCGACCAGTTTTCTACTTAACGGTGCCATTAGTAATCAACCATAAACGAGAATGATCTGGGAAGGTTAAATAGGCATTAAACCCAATTAACCTTAGGCTGTGCTCGAAATCACAATGTTTAACTTTATATTTACTGCTTAATTTTTTTTGACAGCAGAGTTGCAGTACTTGTACTTCAAATAGCATCCCAAATCAATACCAAAAGAGATGCATGTAGCGCAGTAGTCGGAGGCGCCTTGCGACACACTTATGGGATCGATTCCTGCGGCTAAGCCTTCCATTTCTCTATGGTCGGCAAATTGGTACCTCTCTGTCTGAGAGGATAGCAGCACTGACTTGATACATCGGTAGGCCACCACGGGTCATTGTAAAGACTAGGTATTAATTAAATACCTTCTCCAACGGTGTTTTATGAAGTCGAGTGCATGGCGCATACCTCACGCATTGATCAACACCAAGAGCTGTAGAGCTTTAGAGCTTTCATCTTCCTTCCCACCAATGAGCACAATGCGCCAGTTTACCTCAAATCAGTTGTTTAAACAAGGTGGCATTTAACTCAAATGGAAAAATGAAGAGCAAAGTTTTTGAAAGTTAGATAATTTGCAGTGCGTTTAAAATCGATATGAAGGAAATTTCCAATAAAATCACAGTGAAAAGTGTTCTGGTTTTTTAATTTTCTGATATCACAAAAGAGAAAGGACAAGTGCAGCAAAAATTCGGAAAAGGACCTTGATTGCAGTAGAAATGCTTCCACTCTATGACCTCTCAATGCCCACTCTTTTTGGCTTAGGCCTAAGTGATTAAAAAAGTAATAGAACTTCAAACATGGTCCGATCCAGAGTTTAATTCGTGGGGCCTGTGTGCTAAAATTCGTTTCCTCCAATGCATTCGGTAACGGAAAAAATGCAATGCGCGCCAGATTACCTTCAGGAGGTTATAGAGTAAGAAGACAAAAGGAAGGAAAAGCATTTGGGAATAATTTCCAGGATCGAATTTCTATTAACCTCGGCATTGAATTATAATTCTCTCGTTTTTTTTCTCAACCAGTTTACCTCAAATCAGTTGTTTAAACAAAGTGGCATTTAATACAAATGGAAAAATGAAGAGCAAAGTTTTTGAAAGTTAGATAATTTGCAGTGCGTTTAAAATCGATATGAAGGAAATTTCCAATAAAATCACAGTGAAAAGTGTTCTGGTTTTTTAATTTTCTGATATCACAAAAGAGAAAGGACAAGTGCAGCAAAAATTCGGAAAAGGACCTTGATTGCAGTAGAAATGCTTCCACTCTATGACCTCTCAATGCCCACTCTTTTTGGCTTAGGCCTAAGTGATTAAAAAAGTAATAGAACTTCAAACATGGTCCGATCCAGAGTTTAATTCGTGGGGCCTGTGTGCTAAAATTCGTTTCCTCCAATGCATTCGGTAACGGAAAAAATGCAATGCGCGCCAGATTACCTTCAGGAGGTTATAGAGTAAGAAGACAAAAGGAAGGAAAAGCATTTGGGAATAATTTCCAGGATCGAATTTCTATTAACCTCGGCATTGAATTATAATTCTCTCGTTTTTTTCTCAACAATCCCGAGGTTGTTAAACACCATACGTTTACTTCCATACAATAACACACATACAACACAATCGTAGCTGACGTTTCGGCAGAATCGCCTCCTTCAGAGCTTGAAAAGGTCAAACTGAGATGCGATCTGCTCAGCCAAACACTTTCATAACCCTAACAGATAAAACCCAACAAATAAATTTGCATTCGCATAAGAAACAGCTTCATTTAAACACCTACGGTTTATTTCTCGCAAGTACCTAAGCTAGTTGGTGGATAGCAGCCGCACAGAGTAGTACATGGGCGTAACCGCCGAAACGTCAGCTATTGTATCCTAATAAATTTTATAATAAAAACCTCGTGTCTGCTTATTGAAGAAAAACATCAAACAAAAATAATTTATGTTTTTGAACGTTTGTCTGAATATGTTCATAAACATCCACATTGCATAGTGTTACCGTATCAAAGGAACAAAACCTAGCGCGGTGGTTACAGGTATATTGCTTTGTAAACTCGGCCGTTGACTCGATCCATTTCCCCAGGCGAACCGAACCAAAGTTGTGTTTTCTGAACAATGACGACAATGAGATCTAGTATATGTACTTGCAATCCGTCTTCTGAGTAATAGTCGGAAAAAGACGTGACGTCTTTCAGTGAAAAGAGTTTCAGTTATTAACTGCAGCCTTCGCTTAACTAGGTTCAATGCCGACTCGGGCTACCTAGATCAATTCCGTTTACGGGTGATTGGTGTTGGCAATGATCGATACAACTAGCTGAGAGACAGACGAAACGAATGACACTCATGGCGTGATGGTGAACGCGTTAGCCCCTGTAAAGGGTCATAGCGTGTTCTCCACCGCAAACACCTGCGGTGCGGAGTTTCGCAAATATCTCAGCATCATTGTGGTTGTATCACACATAACACTCTGTCCTGATACATTGTAATAGGTATTTATTTTTCCCATGACCAACTTTCTATTAAAATTGGCACTGATCAAATATTTTGCAGTTTTTCTAGTTAGAAGACACGAGGTTGTCAACAACGAAATTTCTTCAGTACAGTACTCACAGTTGACAATTGAGCGGTTTCTTCGTTTTGGAGCTTGAAAAGGTCAATTTGACATGCAATCTGCTCAGCCAAACTCCTTCATAACCTAAGCAGAAGAAAACTTGTTACCTAAATCTTTATTCGCATAGTAAACAGCTTCGCTCAACCACTCATCCTTATTTATTCAGTGGAGACCAGCTGCAGCGAGTTTTGCATTGGTTAAAAATGTGTCTGGCTTAAGCAAGCAAAGATTACTCTGAGACATTGCGTGCCGTCGTGCGTGATCACAAGACATCCCCATTCTTTTGTTTTTGGAATTCATTAAGGTGAAGAGCTCTTGTGGCGCAGTGGTTAGAGGGGACCACTGGCACTTTACTTTGACCTTCGTTCCTGGCTCACCAACTTTTCATCACTCCGGGGTCGGCAAATTGGTGCCATAACTGTCTGTGAGGGTAGATAAATCAGGTATGCATTCAATCGATCGATCAACGCCAATTGCTTCACCCATTTTTGAGTTGATCTCATAATAGGAAAATCGTTGATTCGATATTCAAACTTCTTCACTGAGAATTTTATTGAGCAATACGGTGTTCTTTGTGTCCTTCAAAAGAGTAGAGTAACCCCCACTGTAGAGCTCTAACCAACGATAGCGACCGAATGAGCCAGCTTGAGACTGATGGATGATGTGTAGTACAGATGTTGCTGGGGAAACATTTGATAGACATCTTTTGCACAGCGTTGTTTACTCACTATGAAGCTCTTATAGGTAGTGATGACAACTTTTGTGTGAGGTATTAGTCTATTCCTTGTCTTAAATTTATAGATATCCTACAGAGGCCATTTAGAAGCGAGTCTCATACAAAGCAGCGTAGCGTAAAAATATTGATCTTTTCCCCGGCTAGGAGCAAATAGGTAGCTTTTATGGAGGTAAAAAACAATATATTTCATTTTCTATGCATAATGTTTCGCAAATTTTCCGTTTAAAATTTCTCACACGTACATCAATGCTGCTTACAACCTCATTCTGCTGTTTCTTTAGCTTCCAGAGAGATGACTTAGACACGAAGAATCCTGGAGTAGAGGATCCAGGTCGAGGCTACATTGACCATGTCTTAGCGTTTTTTGTGATACTTTAAGAGTTATACGATCCGTTCTTTTTAACGACTTGCTTATCTTTCTTATTATGAGCCTAACAAGATGAAAACGAAACAACAACAATTTTAAACTACCAAGATCTCTCTACTAGAAAGACGGCCCATTTTTGCATAGAAAGGCAAAGTATGAGGTCTTGTTAAATCACGTATTCTCCTAAGAATAGAATATTAAAATCATTATAACATTGGGATGTTCTAACTGACATCAAATATTCATTGTTTTCTGTAATCGAGAGCTTTCTTGCATTGAAAGCTTCTTCATTGTCCTTGCAGTCACTGACCTCTTAATATTCAATTTGGCCTTTGTAGGCGAGAATTTGGACAATATTCTATAGAGGCCGGGTTTTTTTTGCTGCTGCCAGGACCAACGGTCATCTCTGCTCATTAGGGCCGAAGAAATTCATTTCAGTGGATTTGCGGAATTACCAGCAAATGCTCCGGAAAGCGTAGTCGACAATCTTTGCTCGAAAAGATAAATGAATGTGAAGCTGGCTGTCCGTGTGCTGTTTGTGGTCATCATTTTGTTTCGGAGATTGCCGTTCAGATAATAACAAAACAACGGAATGTATAGCATAAAAATAAACAACAACTGTTCACAACAAATTACATTGCTGATGTTTTTAACGAAGTTTATGACAGCTTTTTGCACTTTTACACGGATGCTTTATGCATCGATTTCAACTCAAAGATTACATGTAGGGATCCGAGTAGTCGTGCTCTACTGCCATATTTAAAAATTCCATTTTTGCTCTAAATAAAGAATGCGAAAAATAAGTTCTTCTTCTCCAAAACTTTCCAAGCCCTCTTCGAAGGCAATGGAGTTCCAGAAAGGAGGAGAGCCAAAGACATCGAAAGATACAAAGGAAAACTCAGTACGCAAATTCATTAAAAAAAATGGAAAATTGATATGGACGCAAATCTTTTAGAAGCAGTTTTTTCGATCTTAGTGGAAAGAGAAGCTTTGCAAGTGGATTGTTCTTTATAATATCTGTAGTGTCGTCTAGGGGAATCAGCTGAACTTCACGGAAACGCAGTCATCCATGCTAATGATAAATAGATGAGACTGAATGATGAATTGGTAAAGACATGTTGTTTGTGTGAGGCGTTTATTAGCGCTGGGAATGACATCCAGTTCTTAAAGTAGTGCTAAAAGTTTTCGTACTTCTGTGATCTCCTCAAGATGTCATTATGGAGTTTCTAGTGTATTTTTTGCAAGGCGCTCTTATTCCCTGTTATGTTGCTTTGATCGCAATCATCCGTGGTGGAAATAAGGATTTTTTCGTGAATTTTATTGTTCCGTTGACCTTAATCTAAAACAAAATCAACGGATTTCGCTAGTGAGCTGAGCATATCTCCGATCGTCTATGAGAAAATCTTAGCTTACAACGAAGATGAATATTTTGGATGAACACGGTCTTGCTGTGCAAGCTGTGATTTATATAATGAGTAGAATGCAGAAGAGCGGCTGCTTTGGATCGTGCAGGAAGTGAGGGACCTCCATTCAAGCAAGATGAAATCGAGCCGTTTGACAAAGGCTTTGAAGATTTTTAGTGAAGAAGCTCATACCTACATATGGTTTTGTTGGAAATATCGTTCATTCGAGGATCTCAGCATCCTTAAGGTTGCATTTCACATAGCACCTTCCCGTGAATAAAGAATAGGCAGTAAATGAGAATTGAACGAATGCGACAACTTTTCTCATGCGAATGCCGATGGTGTGAAGCATCCTTTTTGTATATTTACTATATTTCTCTCCTTCTTCTTTTGTTTTCATTGGATGAATCGTACAAATGCCTTCTAATTAAGGTTTAGTGGTCATATTTACTTGAATTGTCCGTCTTCCCAAATCACGAAGGATAGTGCCACGCCCAGTTTTGTTTTTATTCTACCTGTAATTTATTGCTTTCGTGAGGAAAAAAAGAACTTTTTCCAAGGCGCTTCAATATGATGCTACAGCTTTTTCAACTCGTCACCATTTGCCTCCTTCTAGTGAGGATTTTCCTGTAAGAATGACAACGATTTTTCACAATGGTTTAGTCCTAGTTGAGCGTCCAAATTGAGAATGAGGAATTCTACACAAACCTTTTCTCCACTTCGGACCTCAAAGTCCCCGGTGCTGAAAAACAGCCTGGAATTCTACTCTCTGAAGTTTCAGCTGCGATTGACGGCGTGAAGAAAGGCACAGTTCTAGGACCCTCTAATATCACCGCAGATTTTCTTACAGTCGGATGTCATAAATTACATCTACCTGTCCCAATCTATTATGGCAACTCACCTCCAAAAGGCGGAAATCCTGGACGAGTAGACGACATCGACTGCCATAATCATCTCATATGCTCGTTGAGTGTACCGACCAACTATTCAGGAAAATCATCCTTTTGCACTTATCAAAAAACCTTGGTTGAAACGCAACCAGTTAAGCTTGCAAGATTCTGACAGGGTTTCTGCGGCATGGACCACAACCATAGCGTATCATGGGTCATAGAAGTAAGTCATGAGTACCATCTGTCTCCTATCCTAGCCGTTATCGACTACGAAAAACGGTTTTACAAAAAAGAGCTTCGAAACGAATGCAACCCTATCAGCGCTTGTCGACCAATTAGTAGAACAGCCTTGTCCAAGTGCTTCAGCTGACCGTTATGGGAACTGCAGCTCAAATATATAGCTTTTTGATCGACTTCTCATTACACCCATAAGGAACACAGAGCGGCAAAGCGACACAATGTCGCCTGAGCTATTTTCTGCAGCACTTCAGTGCGTAATCTAGTAACTTGATTGGGATGCGACATACGCATTAATGGAAAATTTCTATCAAACCTCGTTTCACCGACGAAACCGCCACTTTTCCATAAAGCGCTGATGAAGCAGAGACAGTTTTATGTCAGAACATTAAGGACAACTCCCCAGAACGAAATGACAAAATTAGACTCCACAAGTACTGCAGGGATGTGCCGTGTGCTGCCTAGGTGCCTGTCAATGCTCACACACATCAGTTGACTGTCCTGTGCAATGACTATTGTGCTAAAAGCAAATTTTTTCTGACAATTTCTTTGTAATAAAGGGCGCGTGTGGTACAGTGGTCGGAGGCGCCCTGCAGAACACACGTGGAATCGATCCCCGCGCGCATGGCCCACCAAGGCTTCCATCTCTCCGGGATCGGCAAATTGGTACTAGACTTGAGATTTGTCTGAGAAGACAGCAGAAGTAGCTCGAGACATCGGTAGGCCACCGCGAGTCATTGTAAAGGCCACATATGCGTTCAATCACCTCCAAACGATATTTAATGAAGTCGATTGCATAGCGCATCCCTCAGGGACTGATCAACGTCAAGGGCTCTATCCTTTTATCCAGTGGAGCACCACTAGAATGCAGGAACCTCAATCGGCGGCACCCCTGTACAAAGCGATCGCTGATATTCTTTTGTTTTTCTCTGGTCAATCTATTATGCAACATTCGAAATCATTATCACCCAGCACATTTCGGCACCATCGCCCTGAAAACCAAATAAATATTTTCTTTTTCTTGACTTCATGCTGACCTATCAATGAAGGAATAAGTAAGGCAGTGATTCTTGACAGAGATCTACTGTTGGCCGAGCTTCCGAGTGGAAATTTTGAACCGGTTCATTGCTTACCAGATTCTGCTGAGAGACGATTGCCCGCTTCGCTTACATCACTCGGGCACCCAGTTGTATGATCAGCAATACTTTTGCGTACTCAGCCACGATGAGGTGGTGCTCTATACTGGGATGGTATTGATGGCAACAGTATTCAATAATTCTACCGAAAGGGCGCGTGTGGCGCAGTGGTTGGAGGCGCCACTGCGGCGCGCACGTGAAATGCGCCCATGGCCCACCAAGCCTTCCATCCCTCCGGGGTCGCCAAATTGGTACCAGACTTATCTGGGAGGATAGCAGCACTGGCTCGATACATCGGCCGGCCACCACGAGTCATTGTAAAGCCCAGATATGCATTCAACCATCTCCAACGAAACTTAATGAAGTCGAATGCATCGCGCATCCCTCAGGGATTGATCAACGCCGAGAGCTTTATCCTTTTATCTTTTAATTCCAATATTGGCCAGCTCTCCACCACGTGTATAATTCTATTTGGAATTTATAAAGCTTTCCTTTGACTATTTTCTACCAAACTATACTAATTCAATACCTCTTTGGAATACTGAATTATTAGCTAACACGAGCTTGGTGAAAAGCTGTACTCGTCTAGCGTTCCGACCATTTTATCTTCCTCAGAGCCGACAAATACTAATTCAGCATCTTTTAAACAGCTTAATAATTAAACACTTATGCACAAGAGTGAACAGAAAATGAAGGAGTTGCAACGCTAGCCGAAAACACTATAAGGATCTAGTGGAAGCTTACATTACGATATAGATTATTTACATGTTTTGATAGAGCCAGAATCTCGACTACGATTCATCTCCCTTCCAAATTTGCATAGAGCTTGAAGGAGTTTTTTAAGTGCAGAGGGCTTTTCGGTGCACTTCATTTGCTGACTCAGACCACCCTTCAGCAGTAATCCACTTGCCCTTAGTTTTTATACTCGTGTCAAGAGAAAGGAGGTGATATGATAATTTCATACCGCGTACGTAATGATTTAAATCTTTCTGACTTGTTTTTTGATCTCGGTATTTTTTTGGGTACAATTCTAAGGCTTACACAAATTTTCATTCTTGTGTTCGGACACATGGCTTATTATTTAAGTGCCTTTCTAAAACGACGGCAACCGAATTGTTCATTGTACCGACGCGTTCAAGTACTTTAGAAGTATTTTTCTTACATTCGTTCTCCTCGCTCCAAGCCAACCAAGACTTCCATCCATTCGTGGTCGACAAAATAGTACTACACTTATCAAGGAGCATAAGAAATACTTATTTGATAACTACAAGAATGCTGAGATATCTTCGAATCCTCGATTACCTCTGCCAGAGGCTCACATGTTATCCACAACAACAACCGAGGCCCTTGTTTTGCTCTTCAATCACCGTGTTTTTACTATATCGCTGTACTTGCTTGCTTGACTCATTAATTTATTAATTACGCCCTCGTTAATCATTTTATAGTGTAGATATGCATTCAATCTTCTCTACAGTCCTATGGATGGAGTCGAATGTATAACATGCCGTCTCGGATAAATTATCGCTGGGCTCATGATTATTTTTATCAATGTTCTTCGAAGTATGATGACTTCGATGCTGATTCTGCTGTAGTTCTTCGTCTTCGGCTCAACATCATCACTACCGATCGCCTCGAATCGCATTGTCGTCGGTTGAAACTAGTAGAACAGGAGGAGCGTCATCGGAAAGAACGCGGTCTTTATTGAGTTCCAAGCAAGGGCAGCGTAAGGTCCGGCTGTCTTCTTGACATCTCTGTGGTCCCACCAGCAGAATAACTCTTTCTTCAATCACTTCTAGATGGTTGCAATCTTCACGAATCAATCTGAGTCGAGCGAAAACTTTCATAATTGTAAACCTTGCAAAGGAGATGCCAGTATTAAGTGATAAACCCAGAAATTACAGTAGCCAGGTGGGTAGAAACTGCTGTCGGCTTGTTAATTTTTTATTGACATAAATTCGAAACTCAACTTGAATGCATCTCCAACATTAGACAATCTAACTGGTCGTCACCAATGCACTTTAGTAATTGAATTCATTAAAAGGGGAAGTTCAAAAATACCCTTGAACAGCGTTGTAAATCAAGCCTGCATTGATGGAATTAGTCCAGGAAATATTTGCCCTTCATATAACGAATAGCATATGTCGCTAGAAAGCTTTTGCTTTTATATGGACTTATTTCGAAAGATTGCGTCACAGAATGTGCTAGGTGGTGTTGCGCTGATCGCATGCGCAAGGTCACCACTGGTACCACACCATGCTTTAGCTTAGTCGACCCAACAAAAGCGTCCACGTTCGCTCTGTAGATTAAAAACGTAGTAAGGCTTTGTTTCTAGGCCAGCGCTAAGAACTTTCTTGTCAACTGTAGTGTTGTATCTGCCCTTCTGACGACGATTTCCATCAACCGGGAGGTCTTCCGGGTTTTCCTACAGTTTCTTTTCTTTAAGTGAGTCATTTTATTTCCTTTTTGGTTTTGTGATTGTACCAAAGTCTAAATCGCTTAACAATTTCAGTAGTAAAAGTGGTTTGGAAAGTTGTAGTAGGAACTGATTCGAGCTGGTCTGGTCGAGTGTGGTGGTAATGGAATTTACCAACAACGACGACATTTTTCTATGCAAACAAGAACCGAAGAGGAATTCGTGCAAATTTTCGGGAATTAATTCTATCCGTTACGTAATTTAATAACGTGACTTGGTTATTGTACTCCAACATCCGACCACGTTGTCATATTGAATGTGACGATTGTCGTTTGCAGCGTTGTGGTGTTTATAGTCCATTAACAACTTTCACTTCATCAATCAGTGTCTTCTCTGAACTTTAGACACTCGCTGACGTCATCAAAATCATCGTGAGCGATTCTCATGAAGTTCTCAGTAATGATTGCTTTGCTTAGTGTTCTATGGTTTTCACGGTTGACTCCGATATATGATTTCATTTCATTACCCACTTCTATTCATTGCACTCCTCTTACTGATAAGGGCTGTTTTATGCTAATCGGAACAAAGCCATTTTTGTTTATTTTTTAATTTTCTGTCTGCTACAATTTTTACGGCAGCGTATTATGCGAAATACAATGATGCTGAGATATTTGCGAAACCTAGGACTCCAGGTGTATGTGGTGGGAAACGAACGCGGTTTTGCCCTTCCCGGGGGCTACGGGTTCACCAGCACACCATACGGGTTCTTCGTTTCGCGTATCTCTCAGCTAGTTTTCTACCGATCAATGCTATGAGTAATCACCCAAAGTCACTTTTGTTTATAATCTTTACAATAAGCTACTAATACCAATAAACTATTGGCAACAAAATAAAAAGTAGTAAACCGTTTATTAATTTGGAAGATGGAAAGGAATAAAAAACCAGACTGCTTTAAAAGGTTTCCACCTATTGCCTTATTACGGCTGATACATCATCTGTTTCCCTATAAATCTTGACCTGCACTTCTCTCTCTCCTTGTCTTCATCTTGTTCTCTCTTTCTCTTCTCTTCTATTTCACTCTTTCTTTCTCTGCCTCTTCTCTTTGTCTCTGATCTGTTATCCAATTGTTCAGTCCTCCACTTCTTATTTTTTCCTTTCCTTTCATTCTCTAGATGTAATGTTTCGTTCCATAAATATGTACAGAATAATTGAACAGAAAGTTTCTTTTATTGAAGTGGCTCTGTTAGAACTGTCAGTGCAGAGAATCACATAATAAATGTTCTTTGCATTTATTCTCACTTTTCGCTTTCATTGTTTACATACTACTTTATACATATATATATATATATATATATATATACACTTTGTATCAGCACCTTTCAGGACTTGGTTAGGTGGCCGGCAACTATCCGGTGAATGATCAGAATCAGAAGAAACGCATCATCGATAGGTGGTAAGAAACATCCAACGCGCACGAGGAAGTCATTCAGGTGCATTAAATAAAAGTCACGTCTTAATTTTTATAACAGCAATGCCTATATAAACTTTTTGCTCCAATGCGATCTTGGCCCATGCGGAAAAAGGGTAAAAGTCTCATTTAAGGAATTCAATAGAATGTCGAGCAAGAACTCTCTAGGGCAGTAGGATTAGGCGCTCTTCTCATTTGGAGCGTTCATCGTTCGAATCCAAGTGCTCTTCTTATTTCAGTGGCAAGTAACGACAGGTACACCAATGAAGTTGCCACAAATAAAAAAAAGGATAAAGTTCTCGACGTTGATCAATCCCTGAGGGATGCGTCATGCATCCATTTCATTAAGTATCGTTGGAGGTGATTGAATGCTTATTGGACCTATACATAACTCGGGATGGCCTAACGATGTATCAAGCCAGTGCTGCAAACCTCACAAACAAGTGTGGTACCAATTTGCCGACCCCGGAGGGATGGAAAGCTTTGTGAGCCACGAGAGCGGGGAGCGATCCCATGTGTGTAACAGGGCGCATCCGACCACTGAACCATAGGTGTCCTAATACCTTAGATACCATGAACTCCGACGGCTACCTACCCTTCAATGTAAAAAATTTCATATGAAATTGGAGAGGAACAAAGATAAGAGAGTTTTTTCTTTCTTTACTGAGCTAGAGATACGGTAATATAATAGTACGGGGTAGTAATTTATAAGCTTTTGCTGTGTCCTTGTAGTTGGCTGTGTGTAGCACAGTGATTAGAGGTACCATCCATGCAACACACGTAACCATCACTTTTTAAAAAGTCAGAGAAATGACGAAAACGTCGAGACGTTGGCCGACTACAACTAACCTCGTGTAAGCTGGGCAATCTAAAGAAGTTTGTAGTTAACACACGCAATCATTAGTTCGATCTCGCACTCCAGGCAAATTAAGCCTTTCGTCACTCCACTGTCAAGAAATCTGTACCGCGCTAATCTGGAAGGACAAGGACACCAGCTCAATTTATCGATATGTTCCTTCAAGCCATTTTATGAGCCATCTGCGCATTCAATCACTCGTTCGAAGCTATGAATGCAATCGAATGCATTGCGCGTTTCTCGTCCATTGGTCAACACAAAACGTTTTGTGCTTTATCCTTAATTTCCGTAGGCGCCAACTTATAATGAGAAATAGAAAAGTGAATTGTAGCACGATTCTACTCTATCAAAACTCTGACAGAACGAAGCAAAGATATCTATTGGTCCCTTTCACGGCATTTCGTCGTTGAAAAAACACTGAATCAGTTTGACAGCTGTCGATTCGCTACCTATGTTCCTGACGACGATTTTTCACTCTTATTAAACAACAGCGCATTACTAATGGCATTTGCACTTCTCCTTTCGTCTACAGTATTATGTTGTACTTTATAGACATGCGGCAGACACTGTTTTTAAGTCGGGACCAACTTCAATTCTTCCGCCATCACCACCATCACCATTCTGGCTTATTTATTTGCATCCATGAAAGTGCACATGCGAGCAAATTCTTCAAATAGTGCCAATCTGAACGCATCGTGATCCATCAATCATTCAGTCGTCGCCTTTGAACAATTGGCTTGGTGCCTTAATTACCTTTAACTTGGAACTTTCTCATTTCTTTAAGCGAAACTGAGGAAGACATCAAGCAAAGAAGCTCCCTGGTTGAAGTTCAGTAAAACAAAAATATGGGTACATATATTTTCCGTGCCGCTTACATCACGATGCTTAGATATGCCCTACAATAGACACCTAGTCCCTGGCTCGATCATGAGAACAGGCCAAACCTTAGTTCTCCTTAGGATCGACTCCCGTCGGTAGTAGACCTGTTTGTGAAGAGAAAAATACCGATTTGATACATCGGTAGATCCCAAATTCAGTGTCTAGGTAAAATGTGCTTTGAACCAACTCTACCATGCTAGGAATGGAATCAAATGCGTGATGCACACCAGAGGGCATTGTTTAAACAACACACTTTATTATTCAGCGTGAAAATTCAGATTGTGCACATTTTCAGCGTGTCAATTTTGCGCGCCTCTTGATACAAATTTAAGTGCTAAAAGAAAATTATGACTGAGTTCTGCTCGACCATAACCGATTGTTCGCAATGGAGGAGACGAATTGGAAAGTAATCAAAAATAAGCTAAGTATGCCATAAGAAACCTCGTAGAGTTCGGAGAATACACATAAGTCGGAAATTTGCAGCATTTTCGTCACACCGCCACCCATTCCAGGCTACACGTCCTATCTTGGTGCGATAACTCGTACACTTGGAGAAACAGAATTCTGCCCGTATGTGCAATACAACACACCAGAAACAGATGCATTCGGATTTTTCTTACTGCCTTCCCAAGATCTACAGTTTAAAACTGATAGAGTAATCTTTTTGATCTTGAGCTATGATTTATATCCGACGGCCTCCCGTGGACGTATGTGGCACAGTGGTCCTGTAACACACATATAGGATCGATCACCGCGCCCCTCGCGCCTCTAGCCAATCAAGCCTTCCATCCCTCAGGGTACTGCAAATTGTTACCTGACTTGTCTGGGAATCACTGGTTCGATAGCTCCGTATGCCAGTCATTGTAAAGGCCAGATATGCATTCAATCCTGTCCAAACGACGTTCGGTGTAATCGAATGCATGGCGCATCCCTCAAGGATTGATGCTGAGCTATTAGCAAAACTTGGACCTCGGCCCAGATCGAATCATGATTCTCCTTTCCGTGGGCTCGCGCATTACACACTGTGCCACAGAAGCCCTTGCTCTGCGTTTCTGTCAGCTAGTTTTCTATTTAACTCTGCCATCAGCGATCACCCGTCGGCAGAATTGATCCAGTGAGCATAAATCGGCATTGAATCCAATGAAGTTGAAGCTGTATCGAAATCACAATGTTAACCTTTTATGTTTTGCTTGGTATAATTCCTCACGGCAGATCATGATGTGAATTACAATCACAAGGCTGTTAAGCTATCCGTAAAACGTGGAAGCCGAGCCAGACCAAACCACGATTTCCCTTCCAGGTGGCTCGAGCATTACACACTGCGCCACGGAGACCCTTGCTCTGCACTCCTCTCAGCTAGTTTTCTGCATGGGGTAATTGTTGATGTCAACGTTAGGTAGAAAACTAGCTGGAAGAAACGCAGAGAAAGGGTCTCCTTTGAGCAGTGTGCAATGTGCGAGTCGCCGGAAAGGAAAATCGTAGTCTGATTTGTCCCGGGGTTCAAGTTCTGCGAATACCTCAGCATCGTTGTGGTAATGAAATTATTGTTTTCTTAGTGAGCATATGCGAGCTCCTTAGCTACTTAAGGATTTTTATTTTATTTTGAATGTCGTTGAATGTTGGTCTGTCCCTGGAGTCCTGAGATAGCTGGGCTGGTGCGTTCCCAGTTGGACTGCAGAGAGTGATTTTTCTCCGCACAAATCCGGTACCAATTTCACGACCCTGGAGGGATCAGAGGCCTGGTTGGATCGGAGCGAAATCGAACTAGCACTATGCTCGCGATGACAGACCATCATGCCGTCACATCAAAATATCGGTGTTAAATAAACCATTTCTCCTGCTGTTAATTTTTGAATCATTCACATTTATCGAAAGCGCCTAAAGAGTTCTATGCGTCGATGTTTTGTATTTCTGTGTGAGGATAGTTGATGTTGCTTCAAAATCTTCTTTTTTTATGTTCTCGTGTCTTGTTCCTGCCTAGTGGAATGTTCTCTTTGATTTTACGTTTTGCAACTGGATGCTCTTTTTCACGGACGCGCAGTGGTTTATCAGTTTCTCTAACGTATTCGTCTCTACGCACTATACAAGAAGTCAGGTACACCATACCCCAGCTTGTGCAATAATCGTCTCTACCGTTAGGGCGTATTCTGCAATTTTACGTTGTGCAAAGACATTTGCAGAGACATAGACATAGAGTTTTGCTCGATATTAATAGTGCATTCAGTTGTTCGGAAATTAATGCTGGACTTCAAACCGTTTTTTGAGGAGTCAAATCTTAACTCGAAAACTTTTCGTTAAAAAATAGCCATAACAGCTATTTGAACACATATGCAGAAAAAGTGGATGTGTGGTATAAAACAACCTAATATGAACAACCGAATACGAACCTAATAGACAACCTAATATGGACGACAGAGCATTCCGCGTTGATCAATCCCGGAGAGATACACCATCTCCATTTTGGACATTGTAGTAGTGACTGAATGCATATGCATATACAATGACTTGCAGGAGCATTTCATCGCATCAAGCCACCGTTTTTATCCTCTCAGAGATATCTGGTGCCAATTTGCCGACTCCACAGGAGAATGAAGGGGTTGATTTGCTCGTAGCACGAAATCGAACCAACGACCACATGTGTATTGCAGGCGACCTCTAGACACTACACTACACGCCCCGTGCATAACCTAATATATTTGCTAACAAAAACACGTTTATAGTTCGTAAATGAATGGAATATGATTGAAATGGCTTGATGAATAGAGGTCGTCGTACAATGGCGATTGAATCCCTGAATCATTAGCGTGTATACGTTCGTGAGCATGACAATGCTTACTCCCTTGCCGCTTCCGAATTCACCTTAACCACCTACACCCTATTCGTCAATAACTCTTTTTTGCCCAATTGCTTTCCAGTGTATGACTGGATGCGCTCTGTCAGGTGTCATTGACAAAAAAACAAGCTTGTAAGAAAATAACTGGCTACCATTTTTCTTTTCTCTCATGCTTTCACCTCGGTTCATAATTATCACATTTGCTACATGCGTAGTTTTTGATATTTAGCTTATCGACGAGTATAACACTGTGTTTAAAAGTACCCTACAATGCAAAGGTGGCGATTAGTTTGAACCCACGCCGTGGCCAAACCAAGACCATGTGCTTCCCTTGTAGCAAAATTGTCTGGGAGAAAAAAAACACTGGCTCGAAACATCGATGACTCTACAAGTTGTTGTACAGGTTAAATATCCAATCAATTACATCTACGATACTATAAATGGAGTCGAATACATGACGCATCCTCCGTGGACCAGTTAGCAACAAACGGAGTTTTGGCACTAATTTCCGTCTTTGGGACGACATGAACTATTTTCTCATAGGAGCGCTGGTATTTTCTTATAATTAAGAACTACCAACTTAGTCCATATTGGCTATAAGTTTACTAGTTTATAAATGAGGCATCAGGGATTTTGTGAACATTTTTGTGAAATGGCTTAGTATCACCTGCCATCCAGTTGATCGTCGAACGACTCGAGTAGGAGCTAGTAAACCTTCCATTTCCTCATTGGCGTTGAAGAACAGCCCAATCGGTTCTACTGGCTTTAGAGACTACTTCAGCAACTCTTCTTTCTAAAGTTCTCATTATGGTATTATCAAGAATTATGGTCACCGGCTCGGTGATCTTCCATTTGAGCGTTTGACATCGCGACGAGTGCAGTTGTTGAGGGTTCTTCTCCAACAGGTGCTTTCATATGTATTGCTCATCTAGCCTGCTTTATCTTCGACAGTTTAGCCTATAGAGCGGCTTCTTTGATTTTTGATCGTTGGCGTAAATCCAAGGTTCAGATGCCTTCCCACATTTGCATGATACAGGACACTCCTAACATCGTCCTTTCGACAGCTCGTTATATAAAAGTGAGTGGTTTTTCAACGTGCTTACTTGGCAACCACGATTCTGACGCATGCGTTAAGGCAGGGAGAATCGTGGAGTTGAAAGGGTGGGAACAGGTTCTGGTGTCCTTTGTTCTCTTCACTGCATCCTCGATGATTTAGAAGGCTCCCCAAGTCGTTCGCTTCGTCTTGCTCAACCGTGGTGCAAAGTTGTTCACCGTGTTCATTTGGAGCGCCTCAATACATTCATTAATACTTATTAGAATTTAATTTATTTAATGACACTTAACTTCTCCTTTGTCTCATTCCTTTGATCGTTGTAGCTCGATATTTTAAATTTCCTATATAAGGAATTTAGTGGAAGTATGGGTGATCAAATAGCCTGTAAATATTGGATTGCCCAAAAAAAAATCTGCTCAGAAGGTGATAAGGTCTCCCAAACGATTATGATTGTCTACAATTCTGTGTTTATACTGCCGCACCAGTTCGAAAAAAAGCAAGGCCACCTGAAAAAATTAGTGAAATATATTATTTGAGGACGTAACACAATTTGCCAATCACCAGCTCCATTGGAAGAAGTTGAAGAAGTTATGTTCACTGCTATATCAACAAGCCAGGCACCACCGTTAGCATCATCCGAGAGCGATTCGGACACTCAGGTAGAAACGCTATGAAGAAAAGTATGAACGAGGTTCATTAGATTTGAAAACAATCTTCTAATGAACGCACTACTGTAATACAATCGGCTTATAACAGCCTTTGTTCTTTTAATGTGGATAACTTTTTAGTTAGAGCTCGAACTGTCATTGGAAAATCGTTCGAGGATCGCTTTGATGTCGTCTGGATACGGGTCGTCACTGGCATCAAGCGAATCCGATCCGGAGACGAACGAACAGGTGGGCGGTACTGGACCAGATCGTTTTCGAACAGAGAGTATCTGGATTGTTATTTTCTGGATTAAAGCATTGAGCAGAACAGGAGAGGACAAAATTTCTGAGCCAGTATCATAAAGGATAAAAGGTAAAGCTGTCGGCGTTGATCAATCCCTGAGGGATGCGCCATGTATTCGACTTAATTAAGCATCGTTGGAAGTGATAAAATGCATATCTGGCCTTTAAAATGACTCGCAGTGGCCTGCCGATGTATCGAGCCAGTGCTGCTATCCTCCCAGGCAAATCTGATACCAATTTGCAGACCCCGGAGGGATGGAAGGCTTGGTGGGCCATGGGCGCATTCCACGTGCGCGTCGCAGTGGCGCCTCCAACCACTGCGCCACACGCGCCCTATATATACATGTACGTACATATATATGTGCACATATGCATATGTATGCATGAATATGCACATATATGTATATATATGCGTATGTATGTGC
>MQTX01000192.1:329622-413592 GCA_009735665.1 Angiostrongylus cantonensis | reverse complement strand
TATATAGAGAGAGAGAGAGAGAGAGAGTGAGCACTGCAGAAGCTAAAAGTATGAAGCATTCGGTGTATATTTGCATTTAAGAATGCTCCATGCATTTGGTCCTTCTCTAAGTCATCGTTAAAACGATTGCACGCATATATAGCCTAAACAATAGATTAGGGGGCATATTGATGCTTACCGTATTTTGGTATTAACGTATGGATGCACATAGAGCAGTGGTTTAAAGGTGCCCGTAGTACACATGGGTTTAATCCTCCGTCCCAAGCTCACCAACCTTCCGTCTCGCCGGAGTCGGGAAATTGTTTCTGTTCCAGATCTATCTGAGAGCATAGCAGAACTGATTCGATAGATCTGTAGGCCACCGTGAACCAATGTATGTGCCAAATATGCACTCGATCACCTCCTATGTTGCTTGATGAAGTCGAATTCATGGTGCATCCCTCAGGGATTAATCAGTGCCGAGAACTTTATCCTTTACTTATCTTTATTGATGCATTAAGTCAGCAAACGCAAAACGCTGCAGGAATGCTGGGCGTGGGAAGCAACCAATGACATTGTGCGTATTGCAAGGTGTCTCTCACCACTGTGCTACATTCTCACAGTGTTATGTATGTACCACATATAAATAGTGTAAAACGACAACGACTAGAGAGTCCAAGTATTGTAAACGCTGTGTGAAAGCTAAATATTTATTTTATAGTTTGGGAGCAGACAACATCGTAATGTGTCAGCTTCACCTTGCAAGATCTTCGCGGATGATATAATGAGAATTTTGCAACAAGACGGACATGCAGTGCTTACAGAGACAGATGTGGTGCGTTTCTATAAGAAAACACTTTATAATCATACTACCATGGAAGAACGACAGCAAAATCAGACTTGAGCTTAGTTCGTCAGTGAGTGCGGAGAAGTCTTTTGTCCAACTACGCACGGAGCGAATGGGAAATCTTCCTATTGCTTTCTCCTCTGCGAATAAAGTTCACAAACATAATCTAACGGTATTAGATCGTTCAAGCTCCATTTTCATTGCGACATATCTCAGTTTAGAAATAAAATTTATTAATCAAAATGAAAATTGCTTGAATCTACATATTTTTACTAGGAAAAACTAATTTATTTGAATTGAATTTATTCAATTGCGAGGAATCCTGGACATCTGTTAGCAACGTGTTAATTGAAGGCAATTTCGGCATTTGCTTAGTTTTTAAATCATGTATAATACAGGAAGTTGTAGAGATACTTGAAGAAGTGACAGTCGGTGGAAGAGAGTCTGGCGAGTAAGATAGATGGGGCAGAGTTTCGTGGTCCAACTCGCTTAGCTTTTACAATGTCGGTTGCAAGACGTGTCTCATTGCCAAATCCTTAAATTTGTTGCAATCAGTAGTGGAAAAGCGCCTGCAACCTCGCTCCTCTTGAAGGTCGAACTCCCTACGACGAGATTTTCAAAACTGTGCTTTGGTTCTTTCTTGGCTTCATACCTCACTAATGTTCACGTTCTGTGCCACGCGCTGTAAGTTTGATTTCGTAAAAGTAGATTTGTTGAAATTTGTGCTTTTTCGTCTGAAATCCTGTGCTTAAAAATTTGCCAAGAATACAGCGAACCTTGTTTAACTTGTCTGGTGTCTGCGGTAGCGATCGAACACGACGTTACCTTTCCTGGGTGATCACGTGTTACCAGTTGCACCACCATGGCCCTTACTTTGTCTTTCTCTCAGACAGTTTTTTTACCCTAACCGTGCCAACAGCGATCACCCATCAACAGGAACGACAGCTTATATTATAATTCAATTATATGAAGCAAAAGTGTATAAAATGAACTTTACAGTAGTGTATTGTAGTACGACATTAAAAGAAAAAAATTTTCTTAAAAGATGGACGAAAAAAATGAGATCAGAAATCAGGCATAAATTTTCGAAAGACCCTATGCATTTTACACTATAGGCGATCCCAGTGCTTTCCCTTCAAGTGCTTGTCGACTGTGACGTGATTGCTGGTTGCCTTTAAAAACATACTCAGTTATATTCGCATAATGGATGATGACAATTGACAGCTTAGAGGGATCGATGTATTGTTGTTGTCGATGTTGTTGCTGCTTTTGCTCTAATCAACGGTGGATACAATTTTCTCGTCTTCAGTTGGCCGGCGTGGTCAGTTGAATAGTGAACGAATGAGAAGGTGAAAAATAAGTAGAAAGCTTTTGGCATCGATCAAACCCTGTAGGATAGCCACATATTAGAGTTTTCGATTTCATCAAGCACCGTTAAAAGCAACTGAATGCAGATCTGACCTATACTCGCGGCTTAGGAAGCCTGGAGAGCCAGACGAAACCAGCGTCAGGTACCAGTTGATTCTCTCCTTCGATGTTCCATATTTGGCGCTATGTTCGGTCGATGCTGAGCCCAGCAGTACATTCGATTTAGTGTTGATCTTCTCAGCATACGGCTTTTATCGAGTGCCCCAGGTAGTTTAGAATTGTTAGGGCAACGGTGATTGCATGCAGTAGTGATTACTCTTCTTTATAAACGATCAATTAACGTATCTCCGTCATTTGATGAATTGTGAAACAAGCCACATATACACCCTCAAGAGGTCGATAGTATTCACCTTTAAGGCTCCTCTGCCTCTGTATCCAGGTTCCAGGCTAACTTACGTTTTCCTTATGTGCGTGCACAACCTCATACATTTGTGGCTGAGTTGTTTGCACGCATTCAGGCTGTGCTGTGCAACTGGAATCTTCTAGAAGCTTGCATACTTCACCAGCCTCTTTGACTAAGGAGCTCACCAACGGAGGGAACACCCCAACAAGCTGCTTGTGCATCATGTATATGTGTGTGTACTACTTGTGTACTACGAAGACTACAGCGGCCGCCAAGTAACGAGAATGTCTACATTAGTAGCAGGTTACAATTCATTCTCTCATAGTACAGCTCCGCTATATACGACTGCTTTCTCACCAAGAAAAGGGGAATAAAGCGCATCGTGGTGCTATTATGAAGATGACTTCCTCGTGCCGATCAAACGAACGAAAATCATAGAACCGCTGTTGGAGCACAACGAGGGCGCGTAAGGGTTCTACGCGTTGTATCTTAACCGATTCCTCTCTCTCTCTTCCTCTCTCCTTTTCTCTGACCACTGTTATAGCCCATTCATAAGTGTTTCGTTTAATTTTTCTAAGCGTTCTGAATTTCGCCCTGATTCTCTACTGCTGCTTGATTACTGATCAAACCCAGTGTAAGTCTCAGCTCCGATTCTATGGACTTCTTACCGGCTGTCAACACACCATCTAAATAACGTACATATAAAGAACGTATAGAACAAAAATACAACAACACGTGAACAGTAATAATTCTAAAGCCTCCTAAAACTGTGATAACATTTTCACTTCGCGCTTTTCTATCTGCAAGTTTTTTTTGTTGCTTTCACTGCCGTTCCATGTATTTCATAACAATCTGAAATGATATCGGTTCTTCATTTTTTTCTTTTTCTTTTTTTCTCGTGACTTTAACTGTCTCAGTTTTGAACCTCTATGGGCACAGTTTAGATATTTGACGTCATCTCTCTCTCTTTCTAATTCTCTCTCTCTCTCTCTCTCTCTTTAAAAGGAACGTTTTTCTCAGAAATTCAATTGAGCAGACTATAACTGTTTGCTGTTTATTTTTTATTTATTTTACGTGACCCATCTTTATCTCTGCATTGCCGATTCCAGCACGTCCTTCTATTCGTTTCCTTGCATCCATCCACGGTCTTCAAATTTTTCTGTGTGTGACTTTGGCTGCTGCTTGAGGTTTTTTCGCCTCCGGAGCGAATTCCTTTGAATGATGGTCGAGTTGATTCCACCTCGAGTGTGGATTAGCCGTGCTAGAGCGTTCCCGCGTAAATGTAACGGAGTGAGTTGTGCCCAGACAATTCTAACAGCAATTTCTCGACAACTGTGGTATGAGATGCTTGGTGAGTCTGATGTCGGGTCGAACCAGTTCCGTAATAGTGATGAACTGAATCACTACCACTTTGCTATCCGTCTGCCCTAGTGAGAATGAGACTATCCTATCCTTCAATCGAATTTCGTGATATTCGCGAAGTACTGTGCTTAGGTTTAATGATTTTTCTTCTGTTCGTTTGTTGTGCGTTTTATAGAGATTGTTTATACAACTTTGTTTTAATATAATAGCTACTTTGTAACATGTTATGATGTGATCGATATGATGTCGGTAGTTCATCTATTAACTTTGAAAACCGTTTTTTTTCTTTTGCTAGCAAAACTCAGTAGTTAGCTCTGACACAGCAGAGCTTATTGTGGAGATTTTACTGGCAGTCGGTCGGGTCACTCGTTGATTAATGGAGTTAGTGACGCAGTTGCTTGTATCTAGCTTTATGCTGAATCATTAAGAAAGCGTCGAGTAGCTAAAAAAAAACGATAAAAAAACAATTGCAAACTGAGCTGTGAATAATCCCGAGGTTGCGAGAACGTCGATGCTCGAAATGGCTCTTTTAGAAGTGCTCTTGTTCCTGAACACTTGCCGTCAATGTGTCATCGATTTGAAGGAGAAAAAATGCTTCCTTCGTACTTTTTCTGCTTGACTCGCCGATAGTTCATTTCATTAGTGTTCATCTTCTCTCAAGCTTCCATTGGCATCCACGGTATTCTGCGAGAAAAGCTTCCGTTATTCTTCAGCCGAGCTCTGATCACTACACAATTTCATCCACGCAAATTTTGAACATCTTTATGATTATCCGCAATCGTCTTCACAAGGAATGCTTTGAACCCATCCGTTCAAAATCTGCTTGGAAGCGGGAAAATATGGCAGTATTGGATAGGAACTACGATCTTACTCATCTCCTCAGTTGATTTCAATTTTATCTTAAAAGTTGAAATCTTTGGCTCTAGGATCGTAACCTTAACCACGAAGGATTTCTTGAATACTGCGTAGTGCTCATAAGCAGCCTAGTGGTTCGAGACGTCCTATCACGTGCACATTGGTCCTACCCGAAACCCAAGCATCCAGAGCACTCCATCCCTCCCGGAAAATAAGGTCGATACCAAAATTATTTATTCAACCTCTTGGGGATTATCTATTAACTGGAATTCATTCGTAGCATTAAAAGATGATAAAATGGACATTTGGAATATGCAATGAGTTGCGGAGGTCTATCAGTACATAAACGCAGTGTTCTTACCTTTCCAGACGAGCTTTTTAGAAATGGGGATAAAAGTGCTGGTTTGCCTGGGGCAATGGATCGAGTCAGCGGCCAAATTTACAAAGCAATATACCTGTAACCACCGCGCTAAGTTTTGTTCCTTCGGTAACACTATGCAATGTGGATGTTTATGAACATATTCAGACAAACGTTCAAAAACATAAGTCATTTTTGTTTGATGTTTTTTTCAATAAGCAGACATGAGGTTTTTATTATAGAATTTATTAGGATACATAGCTTACTTTTCGGCGGTTTCGCCTTCTTCAGAGCCTGGAAAGGTCAAACTGTGGTGCGAACTACTCAGCCAAACACTTTCATAATCCCAGCAGATAAAACTTAACAAATAAATTTGTATTCGAATAAGAAACAGCTTCATTTAAACACCTACCGTTTATCTGTTGTAAGTATCTAAGTTAGTTGGTGGATAGCAGCCGCACAGAGTGATACATTGGCGAGGACTGTGCCTGTGTCAGGTCATTGGATTAGCCTGAGGCATGGTGCCAGGTCATGCATGGTAACAAAACACTCCTTCTTGCGGTTCAAAATCGCTATTTGGCTTTCGAGTTTCGAAGATTCTTCTCTTTGCTCTTTACTTGTGCACACGTTGGCGGCAATTCGAAACATATTCCTTATAAGAGCCCTTTTAGTAAGCGAGGGATGGGAGGAGAGGTAATGAGCCACTATATTCTTACTGCTTAGCTTTCGATACCATTTTGTGATGTTAGCCGTTTTCGTATAGGTTGATTCGAACGTTTAGGAATGGAAGGCAGTCTTCTTTCGGTGCACACTCTGCATGGGATCAGATAGGCTGTTCCCGAACTCATGCTGCCACCGTCTCTATCATTGGGGCAAATTATGCAATTTTGCGTTGCACATAGGCGGTCGTATAGGCGGTTACGAACTAGCTGGCGCCTTAGATTACTCAGTGGCATTTCAATTATCGTTACCGAAATCTCTAGACCGACCCTTCTTAAACATGCTAATGGAAAGTCGGACGTGGGAGTTACGAAAAGTTGTCTGTTTTTTTTAGCCTTGACGAACACTTAGGTTATAACAATAAGAAGCTTTCAATTTCTTCTTCAGCTTAACAGGGTTCATTTTCAATTTGGGTTTCTCAGATTAATCCCGTTAGAGGGTGATTGCTGATGGCACCGATCGATAGAGGGAGCTGAGAGACAGACGAAACGAATGACGCTCATGGCGTGGTGGTGAACGCGTTAGCCCCTGTAAAGGGTAATAGCGTGTTCTCCACCGCAAACACCTGCGGTGCGGAGTTTCGGAAATATCTCAGCATCATCTTGGTTGTATTTCACATGATACTCTGCGGGGGAAAAAAAATTATGGTAGGCAGGAAATAAAAAGGTTAGGAGACTTTCTATTTCTATATCACGCTTATAATCGCATTGCATTAGGATGTATCAGCCCATAGACCTGTTGAATATTAATGAGTCGTTCATGGATTTAAGATGTTTTTTGTACTATGGAAACTGAAATTGCTCTGACAATGGCGACATTCACTGATTTCGTTAAATTCACCTAAGAAAAAATGAACGCTCAAGTCAATTTTCTCGTTCGTTTCTTGTTTTTGAAAGAGTGAAAAAGCTGGCTATATTAGAAATCTGGAACTGATTCCAACAGAGGGCTCGAAATTCTCTGAACTTAATATGGTTGTAAAGTAATATTAAGCCAATCAGTACTCTGTAATCATTTTTCATTTAGCACAGATTTCGTTACAGGCCATTGAATTCCTATAGAAAATGATCGTTCACGGGGTTATCTGGAAAAGGTCACCTGTTCACTACTTTCACTAGATGGTGGAAGACAACCTTTCATGAAAAAAGTCAAGAGATCAAAACGGGTTTCCTCTTCGTCATCGAAAAACTTAAATGTAGAAGTTGATTGTCATAAGGTTCTTCCCAAACACTAAAGTTTTGATATTCTGAAGGTAGAATCAAATCTCAAACAAAAGGCAACCCAACTCCTGTTTGCAGTTGTCATCAAGAACATACGAATCTTGTTATGTAGAAATTTCACTCAAGGCATTATTCACGTACTTATGGGTGCTTAATCTCCTAACGACCTATCACTCTCACTCTTTCTGGTGCTATTTTTCAATTTTTATACAATCACTAAAAACTTAGATTTTATGGCTTGATAGAGACATTCGAGTGAATTTTCATTGAATCGTAACAGCTTACGGTGACTGTATGACTACAGGACGGCTTGTAATCATTCTCTAAGCGAAGCACTCGTGACAAAGCGTTACACCGCACATGGTCCCAAGCTGCTATTGGCCAACTACTTGTACAAGTGTCACCTCCAGCTTCGACACAAACGTATCTTCTAGCCTTTGCAATGGATAATTTCATGTGCTACACACCTGCGTTGTGTGTAAGACGACAGACGAACAGAGACGTGGAAACACAAGCCTCCACTCTCCGTTTCCATCCGATAAAGAGACGGTAGAAGAGGCCGGAGTTTTTCGGCCAGGAATTGCTAACCCCGTTAAGTCAGCGGGTGATGGTTTTCATCCTATGGAAGATAGACCATTATCTATTTATTATGGAATGGCACAAACTGGTAGTTCCGCCGTTATCCGTTCTATTCATTGAAGAATGTTGGGAGAATGAACACATGCTACATAACTAGTTCTTTCTTAACTTCCTACATAACTTAACCTGAATATAGCCTTCATAATAGCACTCCATGAACCAAACGAAAATTATCGATTTTTTTCAGAAACGGACGATAAATCCAGAACAATGCAGCTCTAGCAATGCGCTTTTTAGGATTTTATTAATCGTGTTGAGATTCTGGAAGTGTGCAGCTTCAACGTTAGCTTCTTAATAGATGGATTAGTGCTTCTAAATTAAACTATAAATTAAAAAATTAAATCAACTTCAGAAAATTAAACTCAGAAGTCTGTGCTATTTTCCCAGTCCTAAGAACTACCTTTAGCTTACTGGTAGAGCTTTTTTATGCATTTCAGCTGAAAAGAGACCACTCATGAGGTCGTTTTCGACTACTGAGGGATTCCAAACGATCGAGTGATTCCCGTTCTCCGTTGAGTTTTATCAGCACTGCAGCTCAGTTAACTGACTACCTAAACCCAGTCTTCTTTGTTTTAGTCAAGCAAAATTTAGGAAAACCTTCGATTAACAGCTTCTTTTTTGAACTGTGTACCATTACTGTCTCGTGCTTCTATCTATTAGTTCCCTTTTTAACATCTCCCTATTCGCTCGATTTAATTCGTGTTGTGGCGCCAAGTTTCCCATATGGGCGAAGGCATTCAATTACATTTATTGCTTTTATAGGAGAAATTTCCGAAATGACTTGCACTCAGTCTTTCCCTCCTATCCTCTCTTCATCCACCTCTGTCTCACTGTTTCAGCTGACAAATTGGGCAATGTGGTGAGACTTTTTTTTTGCATGTCATTTCTTTTACGACGAAAATGAAGAATCGACGAACCTGTCCTTACCTTTTCCACGTTTCCATCAACAAATTTCAAACGCTTCTACTTTATTGATTCGTTTCATTCCACCCCTACCTCATCTAATTCCTAAGCTCTTCCTGCGGCTCATTTACAAAGCAAACACCTGTGCCCGAATGCTGTAAACGGATCTTTTAATACTGATATTAATTCAAACCTCTAGTGATCAGGTGGTATATCTTATAAGTAGCTTTAAGAGCCCTGTAGATGTAAACTGTTCACCTTTGAAAGAGCTCGCGTCGATCTTTCAGAATGCTTGCGGTAACTGTACTATTCGAATGATCAATTCGACCAGGTTGTTCCATTATATTTTCTCGTTATTACTACTTTTCAGCCATCGTCTAGAATATACAAAGTGTTAAACATAAAGATAACTTTTTATTTACCGCCTACTATAATTCTTCACGGTAGGGTATTATGCGAAAGACAACCACAACGATAGCGAGATATTTGCAAAATTCCGAACCGCAGTTGTCAGCGGTGGGGAACGAACGCGCAATTGCTCTTCCCCGGGGCCAATGCGTTCACCACCACACCATGCAGGTCCTTCGCTTCGCCTCTCTCTCAGGTAGTTTCCTATCAGTCAGTGCCATCAGCAGTCACCGGTTAGCGGGATTAATCTGGGGATCCCACATCGGCACGGAACCCAGTTACGCTGAGGCTGTAGTTGAAATCACAATCGCGTGGTGAGGTGGTGAACGCGTTAGCACCCGGAAAAGGTAATAGCGCGTTCGTTTCCCACCGTAGACAACTGCGATCTAGAGTTTTGAAAATATCTTAGCATTGTTGTGGTTATCAAGTTAATGCGTCATTTTCTTGTCATAGAAAAACACACAATACAGTACACCAGTAGCTGACGTTTCGCCACTATCGCCATCTTCAAGGCCAGGAAGGGTATACTGATATACAGTTTACTAGGTTAAACGCTCCAGTAACACTTTCAGAAAGACGAAAAACTCTATGGCAATTACATGATCAACGGCTTCTCGAAACAATCATCGCTTTTTTCGTGAGTTCAAATAATGAAAGAATAGAACAGCTGATTATAGTGGCAGATGGTTGATGAAATGTCCAGAGGTCATAGGCGACCTGACCCCGTATGTTCGCATCAATTTCTGATGTGGGATGGTGCAATCAAGTTGTGTTAGCGTTTGATTTTGCAGCCTTTGCAATGACCTCACGGAGTATGTGGTTACTTTTCCATGCTTTTGGCGAAAATGCTAAGAATTTCCCTAACCACCAGAGAGATTATTACAAAATATCTTTGTGGAAAAAAAGACAAAAACAGGAGGTGAAGTAGAAACAAAATGGTGCAATCAAGTTGTGTTAGCGTTTGATTTTGCAGCCTTTGCAATGACCTCACGGAGTATGTGGTTACTTTTCCATGCTTTTGGCGAAAATGCTAAGAATTTCCCTAACCACCAGAGAGATTATTACAAAATATCTTTGTGGAAAAAAAGAAAAGACAAAAACAGGAGGTGAAGTAGAAACAAGACATTAAAAGATCGAAAAAGGCTCGTAAAATCAGCAGAAACTTTTTTACAAAGTGGTCGGTATTTCATTCCTGCACCTTGGGCCAACTAATCCATCTCTCCGCGCTCGTCAAATTGCTACTAAAGTGGACTTGGAGGGTAAAAAACACTAATTTAATGCATCGGTGGACCACTCCAAGTCATTATATAGGCCAAATAAGCATTTAATCATCCAGGCTTTGCTACTAATGGAGTTGAATGCATGACGTATTACCAAGGCTGATCAACTGCGGATTCTTGATCCATCACCCCTTTACAGGGTAGTGCACAATTTAGAAAAAGAGCGTTTAAATTCTCTTTAGTGATGGGCGGCATATTTTCATTTTTTTCATTTACAAGGCAAATTATGTTTCTGTTGCCATCGTTACAATGCATATTTACCATTCCAGATTCATCTTTGTTTTTTCATCTACAGTGAACTTAAAACGTTATAAACGCTAAATATTTCATGTTTCCTTCTCCATCATTCATTCCTCTTCCCACTTCACCATCTTATCCCTTTCTCTTTCTGTCCCTCTATACATGTCCACACTCATGATTATCACGTTTACCCTATGAACGGCGCGTAAACATAAATGCGCAACGTTTGCGATTTCGGCAAACGTCCGCACGAGTTGCTGACTAGCTGACAAGCCGGAAGAGTCTTTCTCGTGCATATCGCAGAGCCTTAACTTTTATTGCCTGCCTATTCTTCTTTAATGGCAGCGCATGATGTGAAATACAACTTTAAAAAAGCATAGATTTGAGCAAAACTTGCAACCTCAGCTGGGTTTCAAACCCTCCATTACATTACTGGGGCTTAAATCATTCCCGTGAATGAGTTCCTGATAGCATGGGTAAAGTAAAGACATGACTGAGGGAATGGCAAAGCAAGGACCTCGGTTGGTACAATGGACAACACATAAACTCTCGATAATGATAATCACGAGTTCGACCCCCAGCTGAAGTTCCGAGTCTTGCTCATGTCTCAGCATTCTTGTGGTTGTAGTTCAAATCTCATAGTACCTCAGAAAACAGACATTAAATTAGTTTCAAAATTAATGGTTAATTTATTCATATCTTGCAAACTGGTCAGTGCAAAACGAGAAAGGCTCTGAAGAAGGCGAATTCGCCGTCACGTCGACCATCAAGTTTCAAGAACACCTAATAACAGCTTCGTACCGTCTCAACAAGGTCACTTTGGAATTTTAAGTAAATTGGTTGAAAAGCTTCTCTGACATCACCACACCACCACTATTAACCATCGCCACACCCATCACCACACCCCTCTCCATTTCCTCATTAGTCGCACACTGTGATAGAGAGCGGCCAGTCAAGGTTAAGCTAAGCTAAGATCATTTTCGGCTAAGGCACGAACCTGTTCCAATGCTGGTAATTCGCTTAGCATGATCGTCACTGTCTGACTGACTGACTCTGATTTATTTCTCACATGTTCTTCCGATACATTTCGCTCGATTATTGCCTTCGAATCACCTACAGGTTTTTCTTTTCTTCTACACTCGGCGACGATCTAATTGGAAGCAATGAGAGCATAAATTACAGTACTGCACTGTTCCCTGACTATCGACCTGCGTGCTCTCCGTCTCCTCAATCATTTTTGCAATAATTTTCACTAACAATAATTTTTTCTAATCAAAGGCTACTTAATGTAAGAACTATTTCTCTGTGGATTTTTCTATTTATTACGATAACATATCTTTCAACTCATTGTCGATCATGTGACAGCTTGATCCGTACTACTACACAGGATCGACTTTCTATTAACCTCGGCATTGGGTTATGAATTCGTCGTTTTCTCTCCCGGCAATCGCGAGGTTGATAAACCAGCATACGTTTACTTCCATACAATAACACACATACAACACAATCGTAGCTGACGATTTGGCAGAATCGGCAGAATTTTAGAATTGGGCCCAAGCTTTTCACTATCACAGCCCATTTCTAAAACAACCTCGCGTGGGATAGCATACAACCTTTGTGAACTTCAAGATCGACTCCGTTATCAGGCTAAGCAAAGAACAGCAAAAAGAGCTGAAAATCAAGAGATGGCGGCATTACCGCCATCTCCTTTCCCTAGAACGTTTTTCAGACAGCAGGACCTTAACGACGAAATTGACATAAAATTTCGCATATTTTCGGACGGCGTTCTCAAGACCCTTAATCACTGCCGCGATAGAAGGTTTATCTCTAACCTCACAGCCGCACAAAAATGTGGATTGCGAGAAATTAGAGAATTGATAAGCTCGAAAACGATAAGATTGTCTGTTAGTGATAAGGGGGGAGAGTTCGTAATTATTCCTCACCAGTTGGATGTTAAGATAACGGAGGAGCATCTTAGTGATGTGACCCTTTATCGGCCATCGTCTGAAAAGGAATACAAACATCAATACCGGAAGCTAAACAAGCAATGGGTCAACGTGGCAAAGGCTGCAGTTTTAAAATAATCAGTTATTTCACACCTTCACCTGTATCACCTGTAGTCCCGTTGATCGTCGAGCGACTCGAGCGGGCGCCAGTAAATCCTCCATTTTTCCCTATCGCGGGCAAGAGTAGCCCAATGGGTTCTCCTCGCTTTAGGGACTCGTCGAGCATCATATCTTTCTTCTAGGCTTTTCGTGAAGAACTCTGACCATCGGGTCGGTGGTCTTCCTGCAGTACGTTTGACATCCCGAGGAATCCAGTCACTAACAGCCCTTGTCCATCGGTTATCATTCATACGCATTACGTGTCCGGCCCACCTTATCTTCGACTGTTTGGCGTATAGAACGGCATCTTTGATTTTCGATCGTTGACATAGGTCGGAGCTTCGGATCCTATCCCATCGTCCTTTCGACTGCGCGTTCGATAACGCTGAGTGATCTTTCATCTTGCTTACGTAGCGACCAGGTTTCTGACGTTTGGCATATTTCACACCTTAAGGTTAATAAACCAACATGTCCCGTATTGTACCTACTTATTAAAACACATAAGTTGGTATCTTCTGATGATGTTTTGTCAACCAATCCATCATCATTCAAGGTTAGACCCATCATCAGCTGTGTAGACGGGCCAACGGATAGAATAACCTGGTTCTTAAGTCTAATACTAACCCAGCTGCTTAACCACATTCCAGCCCTCCTTACAAACACCCAAATGTTCCTATAACGTCTACGTGACGCGTCTCCTAATAACGCATACGTGATGGAGTCGTCCGACGTTACCGCACTATACACCAATGTATCGAATGACTCCGCCATGCAAGCCACATTCGAACTTTTTGTTGAACATGAAGGAAAAATAAAAATGCATGGCTTGTCCATCCAGAAGCTCATGGCTCTCTTAAAGGAGTGCCTAAACTACCCGATTTTCAGATGGTCTGGGAAATACTACGCGCAAATAAGGGGGCTGGCAATGGGACAGCGACTGGCGCCAAGCCTGGCCATTGCGTTTATGACCAGAGTGGAAGCCCCCGTTCTCGGTCTCCGGCCGCTACTCTACTGCAGATATATAGACGATTGTTTTGTCGTCTTCTCTACACAAGAGGAGATGGACAAATGCTTTTAATTACTAAACGAGCAGTCAGAATACATCAAGTCCACCTGGGAGAAACCGAAGGACGACTGGCTCCCGTCTTTAAACGTTCAAATTAACTTGTCAGGTAGCGGTTACATGACAAAGTGGTACCGAAAACCAAGTAATAAAAACATCCCGGTTCACTCCCTTTCTTGTCACCCTTCGCACACAAAGAGGGTGCTTGTGAGAAACATGTTTCGAACAGCCACCTCTGTGTGCGCAAATAGGGAACTAAGGGACGAATCGCGCGACTTGGCTCGGCAAATAGCCATCTCCAATGGCTACGAAATTGTAACGCCACGAGATAAGTTTCGAGGGAAAGCGACGCTAGAAAAGGAACGGTTTGACAAAAACAAAGTCCCGTTTATCTTGCCCTTCATTAGCGATGAAATAAGTGCAGAGATGAAACGATGCTTAAGAAGGGCAGATCTAGAGGAATTGGTAGCGATAATTGAAATGCCACCGAATACTCTTCGTCGCCAGTTAGTTCGTAACCGCTTGTATGACCGTCTATGTGATTGCGTAATTTGGCCTTCCAGCAGGGACGGTGATTGCAAAAGTTCAAGTACGACATACCTGATCTCCTGTGGTACTTGCGGACGAATACATTGGCGAAACGGGCAGACCTTTATGTACCCGCATAAAAGAACACCTAGATGGCAAACGAAAAGCAAGACAAGGCACGCCACTAGGCACGCATAGGTAGCGGAGATATTTTGATATAAAAGTCGCTATCTTCACGCGGGATACTAAAACACCAACGCGCAAACTCCTCGAGGCTTTTTGGATAAATGACAAAAATCCTACAATGAATAGCAGGGACGAATGCCCCAAGATTACGCGGGATCTCGCCCCTTACCTTCGTATCGTTCGTTGATTGGGAGTGATGCAGTCGTCAGCCAAATGCCACTCTGAGCAGTTGTTCTTCCTCGGTGGAAGACATGAAAAATGCGGTGGGTTTTTTTGAGAAGCCGTAGATCTTGTAATTATCGCTCAGATTTTCATCTTTCTCTTTGTGCTGTTGAAGTGTTTGACCTAGTAAGTTGCGTATTAGTGTACCCTTCCAGGCTCTGAAGAAGGCGATTCTGCCGAAACATCAGCTACGATTGTGTTGTATGTGTGTTATTGTACGGAAGTAAACGTATCCTGTTTAACAACCTCGCGATTGCTAAGAGAGAAAACGACGAATTGATCCGTACTCGTCATCTCCACCTCCATTCTTTACTTAACAATGTTGGAAGTGTTGGTACAAAAGAGTTGCCTCAAAGATTGAGCGATTGCTTTTCTCATAGTGAGCGTTAATAAGAAGATAATTTTTTATCTTTCTAATCATTAAAATAACCAAATAGGAACAAGTAAAGATGAAAGTAACAGGTAGACATTGACCAACGAAGATCTAATTTTAGTGATAATAAGCAGTAGCAAGAATAAGTAAGGTAATAAAATTGCGAAGACTAACCTTTCTATATATGGAAATAACGATAACAATATTAATAAAAAATAAAAGGACAAAGCTCTCGGCATTCTTGAGGGATGCGCCATGCATTCGAATTCATTAAGCGTCATTTGGAGGTGATTGAATGCATATCTGGCCTTTACAATGGCTTCCGGTGACCTACGGATGTATGGAGCCAGTGCTGCTATCCTCACAGATAAGTTTGGTGCCAGTCTGCCGACTTGGAGGGAAGGAAGGCTTGGTGGGCCATGGGCGCAGGATTCGATCCCATGTGTTGTAGGGCGCCTCCGACCACTGCACCATGGCGTTATAATAATATATTAGTCATTAAAGAGGTTAAAAAGCCGTAGTTCTTGCTTGCATCAATAATCATTTGGAGTCACAGGATTGTTGTATTGAACATTTTTTCAACCACGAATTTTTTTCATTTTCATCGCTGCAATAGCCCCCACCAGTACGGAATTATAATCAACTGAGAACGTTAGAATCAAGAGTGGAATGAATAGCAGTCAAAGAATGAAGGAAGTAAGAAATGTTTTCATCCCTCTTCTTCTTTTTTTGTTTCGTTTTCGATTTTTCTTTTGCTGTTATCGACATTTCAACGCACCAACCACAAAAGTGTTGTTGGAAGGACGGACAGTTCATCATGGAAAAGGCTGTTATTGCTGTAAGAGTGGATTATTCACCGACGCGTGAATTACGTCACTTCTATTGTCATCGCCCACCCCCAATTCCCACTCCTCCTAATTTCGTGAAGCTCTCATTTTTATTTCTGCCGTTGTTTGATCTATTCTGGGGTCGACATCGAACAATTGTACTTAGTACTAGTCGTTGACGTTGCCCTGTAGTGGTCATCGCCGTTTGTCACCGACCTCGTCGTTCAAGTCGTCATGGTCATCGTCACCGTAGTCATCACCATTAGCGTCGTTTTCTTGTGACAGAAATCTGTCTCAGTCTTCACAACAAAAAAAAATATGTGAGATTTCACACGTTTTTCAAGACCAAGAAGCTTGGTGCAACTACTATTTATGTAAACTCTCAGTGGTGTAGGTGTTCAATTCGTAGGAAAAGCCGTATTCAATTTCATTTAAGGCAAGGTTTTCTCCTTTCCATCCCTAGCCTTTTTCTGCCTATTCAAGCATTCAAACCGTCATTTAAGAATGAAAGCAAAACCATTGGTGTAAAATCTAGTATTTTCAAGACTTTGATGAATTTGTTATAGCACTTATACCAAAATATTTTTGAATAGTCAATACTCAATAGATTTCTCACAAGCGATCTCCGCGTTCCACACATTTATTTTACCTAACTGGCTGGCTAACTGCTCCTGCTTCTAGAACTGGCAACGTAGTGCAGAACTTCATTTCCAACTGGGTCTTATAAGCTGAGAAGGAGTTCAAAATTCGCATCTGGAAGCATAACTAGGAATAAGCCAGTTCTAAGAATCGCTGCCATATCGGCAACAACACAGTAGCTAAGTGGCCAGTGACGGCGACAAGGGAACGTCTTAGCACGGCATTCGAGCCTCTGGAAAAGAAGCTTTTACAAAAGAAAGCCTTATCCAATCAGCAAGTTACTAGTCAAATGGTCATTGTACTACGACTCCCTTGGTTCTTTAAAAGTTGAAATGAGTTCTCCATTTTTGTGCTTTGTTCCCTATTTCACAACCGTCATTTTCGTCTTCACATTATGTCAATTAATGGAAAAAAAAACTACAACAATGCTAAGATATTTGCGAAACTGTGGACCGTAGGTGTCTGTGGTGGGGAACGAACGAGCTATTGTCCTTTCCGGAGAGTAAGGCGTTCACCACCACACCATGCGGGTCCTTCGTTTCACCTCTCTCTCAGCTAGTTCTATCGATCTCTGTCATCAGCATTCACCCATCAGCGGGATTGGCAAAAAAAAATAAATAAATAAAACGGTTAAGATTGTGATTGTAACTAAAAGCTTCAGCTTAACTGGTTTCATTGCCGATTTTCGCTCCTCAGTTCAATCCCGCTGACGGTTGATTGCTGATGGCAGAGATCGATAGAACTGGCTGAGAGACAGGCGAAACGAAGGATCCGCATGGTGTGGTGGTGAACGCGTTACTTCCCGGAAAGGACAATAGCGCGTTCGTTCCCCACCGCTGACAACTGCGATCCGGAATTTTGCAATTATCTCGCTATCGTTGTGGTTGTCTTTCGCATAATACCCTGCCGTGAAGAATTGTAGTAGGCGGTAAATAAAGAGTTATCTTTATGTTTAACACTTTCCATATTCTATACCAGCTCTGATGGGGCAATAAAGAATAACAGAAGCTACTCTAGCTCTCTTGAAACAATATAGGACTACACCGAATTTTACACTCTATACCAGAACGACATCTTAGAGCAGCTGTAATTGTATCTTATACTATCATACGTGTATTAAATGTGATCCCGTTAATTACAAATTAACATCATCGAAGACCAATAAAGTGTTCTGTGTAACTTGTCCAAAGTGTTCAGAGGTATTCGTTCGCTGAGAAAAATAAAAGGCTCAAAGTTCTTGTATGGTCTTACTCACTTTTACTATTTTTGACGGTACAGTAGTCATCCGAAGCTTGCCGAGCTTGAAGCTGCGACTTATGTTTACTGTTTACTAGGATTCCGAGAGAAGATGTTTAACTTATTTTCGGCACTGATTATTCTGTCATTGAATAAACTATCTCGAAGTATTCAAGAACACCTGCATAGATATCAGCAGGCTGTAAAATATGAGGGATAGAACAGTGTTTTAATGCGTCGTTCTAAGTTACCATGCTACTTTATAGTAGGTTATACAAAGTGTTAATTTTGCTGTGTGAGCAGTCTGTTACCAATGCTGCTTCTGAGTTCTGGCTTAGAAAGAACACTTATGTATTGAGGGTCAGTCTAGCATAGCCACTAGGTGATATCCAATACTTCGCTCATGCTTATCGCAAATGTAAGAATTTTTCATATACTGAGAGTGTTTGTCTCTTGCGTTGGCTAAAGAAGAAATGGAACATATTCGGCAAATTACTAAAATTCAAATTAACTACTTAATCGGTGATGCCATGGTCTGTAAGACAACTGGAGCTGCGATTACAGCTGTTTGACTTTAGCAACGAACTCCTAGGGGACACCTGCATACTCGTAGAGTCCACTTTGCAGTTTTTTTCATCTGTGTGTCTTTTGTTCTCATTATATGAGTAGCTCATAATGCTTCGCCATCGATGTGTGTTCTCCTGAGTCTCGAAGATGAAGTAAATTTCAAAGATCGGAGCTTCAGCATTCCAGCTAGATCTTTTGTTTGCTGGTTAGATCTCAAAAGACATCGCTCAAGCGCTCTGTGACTAGCGCGCAATATTCTTAACATGGTTGGAATATCATCCCATATCTCTGCTGCTTAACAGAGCGCTAGGAGGACTGTCAAGCCAAAAAAATTAGCGCGGATTTTCTCGTCTATTAGTTGGTCGGCAGCCACTTTGAAAGGCGCGAATGTGGTCCAAGCTGCTATCTTTCTTCTTTCTTCTCCTTCATGTTCTCTATGCTTATTGAGCGTCCAAGTACTCATACCAGATGGTTTCTATAATCAGACGACCATCCACTTCGATTTGTTCACCTTCACACCATGGATTCTCTATAAACTGGGTCTTCGTCCTATTTATAGGTGGCCCGATATTTTTTCCGCTTCGTTGAGCTCGCAGATCATCGTCTCTGCTTTGCTAATACTTTTTAAGAAGATGACAATGTCATCGGCAAAACGAAGGTTTGACAGGAATTTTCCATCATTACATATGCCTTTCTACGAAGATTCTTTCGGTCTCCTTTCTTAGGCAGGATGACCGTGCGCGACGTCCTCCACTGGTCTGGGATTTTTTCCTTTTGAAGGTATGCTGTCATATGGTCTGCGAGAAGTACATGTAAATACTGGTTTCCTTCTCTAAAGAATTCGGCGGTGATATTACTAGGTACTAAAGCTATGCCAGCTTTCATACTTTTTTTCGCAACTCGCTTCTCAGATGAAAGAATTTTAGGTGGCTTTTTCTAGAAGAGAATTTTAGATTCCGGCACATGGACTATCTAACGGAAAGGGTTGTTGTAGGACTTTTCCGTTACTGGTTCCATATCATGGCAAGAACTTGTGGCTACCTCATCTATTTCACCTTCGTTTATCAAATTGGACAGCGGACCATTATGTTCGCAGCTTCTGACGACATTTCATCGAACTAGTTCTTTTCCTGCTACTTCTAGCAGTTTGCTCTGCTACATCAACGTAGATCTTTCTCCAAAGCTCTTCCGTAGCTAGAATTTATTACTGGTCGTGTTAAGTGTTTTGCATTAGGATAAAACTTTAGTTTCTTTCTCTTCTCAAGTAGCTCCTTGTTGGCAGCCAGTTTGACTTTCCCCGGGATTCTGACTTAACCTGGCAAGAGCTTCTCAGGTCTTCAACACGATGTGGATCAAAGCTATACTATCATTGTAGTTGTCATCACACTTACTACTTTTATTAGAGTGTATCCTATCTTTGGTGCTTCTGCTTTCACTTTTATTTAATCCAAACGTAATTCGCTTTATCCACACGCAACGTGGTTGGATAACTGCAATTCAAATCACTGCGCAATTTCAATGTTCATTTATTACCTGCGTAATGTTGACGCTGAATATCTAATGTTAAATTTGCGCTACTAAACATATTTGAATCGCTAGCATCCGGCTGGCATATGTATGCTTGGCGTTGTTGAACAACACGATGGTGATGAGCTGCTTAAGTTCAGGACACTGGCCGTCCGTTACGCATGGAGACTAGGGGCGCCAGACGACCGGAGACGGTAATTCAGTTGGCGAGAAGATTCGCAGAGATCGGTGCAGCCCAGGTACTAAGAGGAAATTTAGACGATTTTTCTGACCTCATTCATTAAGACTGCATCAGTCTAATTACCAACTATAATCGGACATCGCCTGTCTCATCTTTTGCCGTGTAGGGTAGTCACTGGTTCGTATCTGACATGGTGTCCGTGTTTTGCAAATATCTCAGCATCATAGTGATTACAATCGAATAAATTCCGATTGAATTAAAATTCCATTTTGAAGAAAAATTTTTAAACAGTTTAGTTTTTAGTAGTTTAGAATGTTTTACATTTTTGTAAGAAACTTAGATCTTGAAGCTCTGAACTTAGTGAAACTACGCTAAACAGCTTTCGAGGCAACTACCTTTCAATAGTATTCCCTTAAACTCAGGATTTCCGTGACCACGATGCTTAACAGAGTACAACATAAAGGACAGGAAAGTCGGAAAAAAACCTAGTAAGCACTAGTACGAAATTAATGCAATTGAACATTATTTTATTATTTTTGTTTTATTTTATTTGATCAGTCTTCACGTCTATTGTGCGGATCCCAGCACTTCTCACATTCAATCCGTTTCCTTGCATCCATTGTTTACGATGGTCTTCCAACGTTTACTTGAGGCTTCGGTTGCTGCTTAGGGATTTCCATTTCATCTTGAATGCCGTAGAATACTGGCCGTGAAATTCTCCCTTGAATCCTGAGCTAGCCGAACTGGAGCGTTCCCATTTGAATTGCAATGAGTGATCTTTTCCAGGACAAGTACGGTACCAATTTGTCGACCTCGGAGGGACGAAAAGCTTAGTTGGCTCGGGACTGAATCGAATTAGCACCATGTTCGTGATGACGGGCATCACTACCACTGTCCTATCCGCCCCTAAGGTGTTTATTATAGACTTTAGTACCAGAATTTTGTGATCATGGTAGATAATCCCTCCTGATAAAAATTGCAGTAATAGTGGAAGACTATAATATCACTTTGCAAACCTGTTTACATCCGACCAGAGATTGCTGCTTCGAAATTAAACAAAGTTTTTTGCATTGACGCCTGATATATCGCTTCTCCCCACTTTTACTGTTTAGTTTACAAAATGGTCCGAGCTGCCATCAACAGATATCCTCTTCGTCCCTATCACATTCCAGCGCTGATCAGTAGACGCTCGACGACACTAATAGCCTTTCCGTATTATTAATTCAAGATTTTCATGAAATTCAACCACCGGATCGCTATTCTTCCTGGTGCTAGGCATAAAAACACGGCTGAGAGAAAGGCGAAACGAAAGAACTGTATAGTTTAGTGGTGAACACGTTAGCACCTGAAAAGGCGAATAGCGTGGTCGATCCCCTCAGCAAACACTTGCAGTCTGGAGTTTTGAAAATGTCTCAGCATCAATGTGGCTATATTTCACATTGTACCCTACCATTTAAAAAGAATAAACACTAGATAAAAAGTGATTACAGGGCTGTATGTTCTTCATCTTCTTTGTTTTATCTTCACAAATTTTAAGACCACTTCTGTTTGACTGATCTTCTAAGGTGCGCATACCGTTGAGTAGCCAACCCAGACCTGTATAGCTAAAGCCTTCTTGGTTGCTAGTTACGTCGAACGCGAATGTGGCAGCAGAAATGGAAGCGCTTCTCGTGTATTTCTCTTGTTTTCTTTAGCTTCCACCAAGAGCCGAACTTTATGTATGTGCGTTATTGCAAGCAGCTAGGATTCTATCACAAGGAACGATATCATTAGCAAAGCGAAGATGGCATGGCTGCCAACCACTGGCTTTCAATCTCATGTCGCATTCCAGCTTTCACGATGATCTTCACAAGATTGGCATTGAAAACTTCGAGGAAATGATATGACCTGTTTGAATCTCTTTCCTTAGCTAATCGTGATATATTCGATGGTGGGCATTGTGGCTGGGGAAGATTTTTTATACACTGAGCAGAATTTTTGGTTCCTCAAAGATTCCGCGACTCTCCCTGCCTCAGTTGAACAGGATTTCTAAGCCGATAAAAGTACATTCGCTACAATTCGGTGAGTTTTGCTATAATGTGAATCCAGTTTATTGTAATGAACTTTGTTCAAGAGGCTACTTGCTCATTCTTCGCTCTGCGTTTTGTTAGCCCTGTTGAATTCTGGGTGCGAGTTCCTCACTAAGAGGAGAGCATAGAACCTCTGGAGGTAGGCCCGTTAGCGCAACATATTCATGCTCTGTGATATGAGCAGCTGAAAGTTGCTGCTTGGAATACAAATCGTGCATAACCTCTGTATCCCATTTTTCTATGCAAATAACTTTCATGACATCTGCATCTTCAATCAGTGTTGCTGTTTTTGCTAGGTTTAAGATCTTTTGCAGCTTTTCTGACGAGTTTTCGGGTGTAAGATGGTGGCGGCCTACATTTACTGCAACTTCACTATGCTATTGCACCAGTTCATTTTCTACGATAGATGTTTCGTCGTACCTTTTAAATCCCAATCTTTTCTGGTGGATTCGTGAAGTATTGGACGAGTCAGTCGCATTCTCTACTGACAGAAGTTAATGATGGTGTATTATCAAAGGCTTACATAAAAAACCAAATCTTTGCTATTATTCCGATCTTGTAAACTTTTTTGATTACCGAGTAATTTGCTGGAATCTTTTCCTGTTTTTCACTGGAAAGTCGATGGATCAATGTGAATGGGCAGCAAAAATCAAATCTCCACTTCAGTGTACCACTAATAAAACAAGTGTTAAAACAAACAGTTTGATCAATCCCGTTGACGGATGATTGCTGATAGCGCCTCTAGGTTAATAGCACGGCTGAAGGACAGGCGAAACGAAGGACTCGCATGGTGTGGTGGTGAACGCGTTTGCCCCCGGAAAGCGTAATAGCGTGTTCGTGCTCTACCACAGACATCTGCAGTTCGTAGTTTTGCAGATGTCTCAGCAACATTGTGTCTATATTTCAAATAGCCTTTTTTTATTTTTATCAAGCACTCGTTTTCAGCAGAATGATGTGCATCGCTCGAGAAACTCATATTTGCATGGGAAAGAAAATGACAAAACCATTGTCGGACAGAGTAAAAGTGTCCAGTGTGCTCCGGTAAAAATCGGTACCTTCTATTCCTATGCTACTTTTTTTTTTGATAAAGTGCTGTATTAATCCTAGTTCAAATCTCCATATCCAAATTCTCATTATTACGTGAAAATATAAAAAGTACTAGAACTTATGGTAGTAGCTAGAGGTAATGAAGAAATGGCGTCAATTGAGAAATGAGCGACAGGGTGAGTTTCAACCACCACCAAATTGATATTTAGTCCATAAATCGGGGGCATAATAGGTGTGAAAACTATTGTAGAATACAATATCACACGAGATACCGTGCAGGTGTGTTATACTGCTGTAACATACCAATCTATTGGCTATCGTTCTAACACAGTGGGGGTCGGCACCCACCGATTATTGAAATTATAGTCCAGCTCGTGTTTATCTTTGCTATAAATTACGATTCCTTACAGATCGACAGATTGTTAACAAAGTAATGTAGTAATTCCACAAAGGAATCTATAAAAATGAAAGTAAAAGCGATAGCGCTGCGAGTGAGTGAAGTTCCATAACTGTTGATTTTCATGTGAGAATGATCTTAACTGGGTAAATGATATAATCTTTCACCTCTAATTATCCTTCACTCTTCAAAGATCTCGTTCATCTATTTGCTTCAAATTATATGTACTATTTCGAATAGGCAATATTATCTATTGAGTACACAGGAGGTTGTTACTATACTGTCTATTCGCAAAAGCTGACTTTTCGGTGTATTGGCCTTCTTCAGTGCTCGAAAAGGTTAATTCTCCAAGCAGTTCCTAGGACCGACTTTCTATTAACCTCGGCATTGGAATATGAATGCGTCGTTTTCTTGTTCAGCAATCGCGAGGTTGTTAGACAGCATACATTTACTTCCATAGAAAAACACACAATACAATACAATACAACAGTAGCTGACTCTTCGGCAGTATCGCCTTCCTCAGAGCCGCTTTTTTACACGACTTCAAATGAGGAAGGTTAGATCAGCTGATTATAGTCGCATATGGTTGATGACTGCTCCACCCCACATCAGAAATTGATCCAAAGATACGGGGCCAGGTCGCGTGTAACCTCTGGACATTCCTCCCATTGCGGGATTTTTGGCATTTATCCAAAAGCCTCAAGCAGTTTGCGCGTTGGTGTCTTAGTCTCCTGTGCGAGGATATTGACTTTAATTTCAAAATCGTTTCCGCTATGCTTTTGTATCCTACGCGTGCCTAGTGGGGTACTATTGGATAAATGCCAAAAATCCGGCAATGAATAGCAGGGAGGAATGCCCAGAGGTTACACGCGACCTGGCCCCGTATCTTTGGATCAATTTCTGATGTGGGGTGGCGCGCTCACCAAGCATATGCGACTGTAATCAGCTGTTCTAACCTTCCTCATTGGAAGTCATGTAAAAAAAGGCGGTGAGTTTTTCGAGAAACTGTTGATCATGAAGTTTTTCGTCTTACTGTGAGTGTTACTGAAGTGTCTGGCGTAATAAATTGTACATCAGTATACCCTTCCAGGTTTTGAAGAAGGCGATACTGCCGAAACGTCAGCTACTGTTGTGTTGTATTGTAGTGCGTTTTTCTATGGAAGTAAATGTATGCTGTATAAAAACCTCGCGATTGCGGAACAAGAAAACAACGTATTCTACACGCAGTCTACATAGCAAGAAACTGTCATAACCTGAACAGATAACATTTGATATCTTCGAACATTTTCTACGTGCGTTCAGCTGCTAGTTAGGAATTTTTACGTTTTGCTCACCAGTGTCATTGAATGATGGTCAAGGCTACTCTCTTTGGAACACAGAGGTATCCGCTCTAAGTCGTTTTCAACAGAGTTAGATTGAGTGAGCTTGTACCAGACAAGTCCGCCACCAATTACCCGATGAAAAGCTTGGTGTGCCCGGTGCGTAGTTGAACTATCGTCTGAATAAGTTATGCAGTCCACATCATGAAACGGGATCGCTGCCACTCCTTTGTGCATTCCATACTGAATACCAATTCTTTGTGTGTAGATAAAAGGATAATAGTTGTGTTTATTCAAGGTTTCATATAATTAAGATCCAGCTTTAGCTCTCAGTTCTTAGAACAGAATTTGGCAGAATTACGGATAAATTTTTGCTCCATGAATTTTCCCGTTTCATTGACACCTGTAATACCTATGATCCCGCTAAGCATCTAATCGCTGGATCGATCCTTCATTATTTTCCAGATGATAAAGCACGAGGTTGTTATTACAGGTTCTCTTCATTCACAATAGCTGCCGTTTCGGCGGTTTTTCCTCGTTCAGAGCCTGGACACGTCAAGTTGCCACGCAATCTAGTCGGCTAGACACTTTCATAACCTCGGCAGACAAAACTTAGCGCATACATTTTCACTCGCATAAGAACCAGCTCGTTCCAAGCGAGTGGAAAGAGAAGAGCATGCGTATTGATAGAAAATTCCTATCAAATCTTTGTTTCGTCGATGACACCATCGTCTTTCCGAGAAGTACCAGTTGAACAGAGACGGTGTGTAATGAACTCAACAACACGCGAAGGACTACGATTAACCAGGGCGAACACACAGTTCATGGAGAAACCATGGCGCGATGACGAATAAATTGGACTGGATGGTTCTCTGATTACAGAGACCACATTATGCATGAATCTTGGATGTTCAATGAACACGAAATAGGTGGAATTTTACAAAAAAAGTGAAGCATTAAGGGCCGCAAAAAACATCACGCCGTGATTCGGGCCTCAGATAAACCATGGACCACCTCGTTGACCCAATCACCACGCTCACCTTTTCGATTCAACAGTCCTCCTAGCGCTCTGCTATGCAGCAGAGGCGTGAATTGACACTTGAAGCACATAAAGACTACTACCAACAACTACTAATAGAACTCTTGAACGATGTCTTTTGCAATTTAAATGGCATTTACAAGGTCCAGGCGGCATGTGCAACTAAGGTCTTCGAAACCTACCAGGTATTCGAGTTCTGCTAGAATGCGTCGTTTTCTTTCTCAGCAATTTACTGAAATATTTATCCAGTGATAAATTCATGGATGAAACAGTGGGGTGGACTTCAAGGGAATGCAAGCATCCTCTTGAGTGACCACCGAAACGATGGGCGGACGCATTCGTGCGAGCCTTAACCATCTTCATTCGCAAATGGGAAGGATTTCATCCCTGCAGAATGCACTTCACCAACGTCACCATGTTCGAAACGAACGATCACCACGGACGGCGATTGTTCGACAGAGAGAAACGAATGGAAGTTATGCTAGATCTCACACCACCAGTGAAAAAGATCATCCAAGTAATTTATTTTTTATTTTATTTTATACGACCCGTCTTCACGTCTACTATGCGGATCCCAGCACTTCTCACATTCGATTAGTTTGCTTGCATCCATTGTTTACGATGATCTTCCAACTTTTACTTGTGGCTTCGGTTGCTGCTTGAGGAATTTCATTTCATCTTGAGTGTCGTAGAATACTGGCCGAGCAATTCTCCCTGGAGTCCTGAGATAGCCAGGCTGGACCGTTCCCAATTCGATTACAGAGAGTGATTTTTTTCCGGACAAGTCCGGTACCAATTTGCCGACCGCGAAGGGATGAGACGCTTGGTTGACCTGGAGCAAAATCGAATTCGCACCATGGTCGCGATGCGGACATCACTACCAACGTGCTATCCGCCACCGTGGGCATCCAATTGTTCAAGCAATAAATAGCTCTTTTTTAAGCACTTAAGCCCGTTGTGGTGTTTAAAAGGTTTCCAGTTATTTGGTGAAGACCAGTTGCACAGAGTCTTACAATGGCGAGGAATATACCTGGCTCAGGTGAGGAATCAGCCTGAGGTGTGGTACCAAGTAAAGCAATATTACAAAGGAATACTCTTGGTGGTTCATTTTTGGCTTAAGAAGTTTGTCGAAAACGTTTCGAGAGTTTTATGTGCTGACGTTTCCGATTCTCATGCTAGGGTAGTGACTTTTGCTTCAATATCTTTCCCTTTATCTCTTAGTTTCCTATGTCTGCCTAGTGCAGTGTTCTGTTTGACTTTATGTTTCACAATTAGGATTTCTTTTACACGGTAGTGTAGTGGTTTGCCCGTTTTGCTTACATAATCGTCCCCACACGCCTTACAAGAAATCAGGCACACAGTGCCCGAACTCGTGCATCATCATCTCTACTATTAGGGCTATTAGGACATTGTGCATAGATAGTAGTCACACAAGCAGGTACGAACTAGCTGGTCTCTAACAGTAAACTAAACCGCAAGGAGGAATGTTTTTTGATCTTAGGTGATATCCCAGACGTATTTTAGTTTTAATCATATTTTGATGGTTTAAAATTAAAGAGGCACATTACCCATCCATGTGAACTCTGTAAAGTTGGTTTCTACGTATAATGCTCAGTGGAGGACTCATGGAAAATGGCGAGCACTGGAAGAAGGTGTTTTCTTTCCAATGCGATTGAAATCTGGATTTCGCGACCATCTGTTGGAGCCATAGAGACGTTTTGTCGACTAGATTGCAGTCAAGTTGGTCTCTTGAGGATCTAAGGGAGACAAAGTCCACCGAAACGTCAGCTACTATTAATAAATTGCACAGTGACAACCTCTTGTGTTTTTATTAAGAAGGCAATAAATTGTTTGTCTATGCCGAGGTGGTCAAAAGGAAGTTGGTCCTGAGAAGTATGGACTTGTTCAGCAGATATAACATATGATACATTGATGAAAACTTTGGTAGATGCGTTAAACCTAGAATCCGCGGAACATGTTGCCTGGCATTCATGCCTAGATTTCTTCAATAATCAAAAACCATGGAAAAAGTAATTGACAGAAGATCCTAACGAAAATACAAAATGAGTACTTTTTCAGCACAGCCGATGTCAGAACGAAGCATTGGTGGTATTGCCAGTCTCACTAGCATCACTCGTGAGTTCTTTTTTATTTGAGTGATAATGCCTGAATTCTTGGTGAAATATTATAACTTCATCTGCCGAAAAATAAGGAAAAGCAGATAAATAAAAATCAATATAGGTCTAAGAACATGGGTAGCGCAGCGGATAGAGTTGCGCTGCAATAGACATGTGGTCGTTGGTTTATTCTCACGCCTCGGGCTCACCAAGCCTTCCATCCTTCTGATCCCCAAATGGTACCACATTTGTCTAGCAGGAGGAGAACTAGCGTCAGTGGTGTACGACCTAATGTAGAGTTAATCGGCATCTGATGGACGGAAGAAAGTTTTTATCTGTCCACCGTTTGATTTGCCGGATTCGAATCAACTTTTCATATTTATTCATTCAGCTGTTTGTTTTTGCTTCTTGGCTGGATCTCGTGTTCATCTCCTGTCGGATGCATAACCTGCGACTCGTTCCGTATTTCATCTAGAGAGCAACTGCTTTTCACGTTTTCTTTAAAATTCTCAAGGAATTCGTTCTGAACGATTAAGTAACTTCTATCATCACTATGGTAAGCATGGCGGCGATGGTAGTGTTGGCTGTGCAGGTGGCGGTTTAAAGCGCCACTGATCTCAACCCTACATTACAACGTTGCTTGGTCAATGTTGTTCAAGTTATATGACACCAGCTAGCCCTCAAGCGTTGTCCAACTGTGCACCTCATCGTCAACATAAATACCATTTTATAACCAGTGCAAAAATCAGAAGGACGAGCTTCTTCAGATCAAGCGAGAAAATAACCGCTTGTGGCAATCATGCAATGGTGACACCGGTTTTTCGTTCAACAATCCTGTTTCGTCAGCTGTTCATATGAGTCACCGTTCTTAATCTTACAAAAAAAATTCTCGGTTTTGTTTAATGAATTATGACGCAAATTTTCCCATTCATTGCTTCTGACAGCTTTGATGCTAAACTTTGTTGTAAAGCAACCAGCAGAATTCTTGAACGGAAACTTCTCTCGTTGACTAGTGTTATTTTACCTTGTCCGCCTTGTTGTTAGAAACGTTTTCAGTAAATTTTCTTCCATCTCCGCATTGGTTTTTATCATTTTTCTCTATTTTTTCTGTTTTGTAAGTTTTAGATTTCATATTGAAACAGCTGGTCTAGCAAACAAATACTTTTCTCAACTTTCTTTTAACATTCACACTTATTTTTATCATTTAATGGACATCGAAAAAAGCATAGATCAAATGTTGTAATTGAAAGCTCTAACCTACGTGTTCTCTTCAAATCAGAAACTTAAATCTATGTTTATCCCCTAACCATGTGAAGGTGTCAGCTAGGCGTTGAATTACTTTTTAAACCAAGAAGTTAATGGAACTTAACATGCCGTGAAGGAGTTCACGCTTTTTCTCGTAGGAAGCCCAGCTAAAAGTAAAGCTATACCAGAATTCGTCGTTGTCCTTGAACAAATCAGGACGCAATACAGCAGAACTTTCCACAATCCACTAAAGGCCGGCGACTGGCTATGGTGGTAAACCATCAGGTCTTCTTAAACAAGCCTATTTCGAAACCTCCCAAGATAAAAAACATTCATATTCAAAAACACTAATGAAATGGAAACCACCACTTTACTTGAAAATGAGCTTCCCTAGGTCTAGTTTCCTATTTCAAAATGATTACCTCCTGGCTGTTACTATGCATGAATCAAATCGGTGTAGTACAAAATAAACACCTATTACCTGCAAAAATATATTTGTTCAGTGCCTTCAAGGCACTCGACGTATTCGTTTTCATTGTTTGCTTTTGTGTGCTCTCACATCAACGAACCCGCTCTGAAACAGCTTTAAATTCGTCCATTTATTCAGCTACCTGTTTGCACATTTATTTAAGATTAAGTGAAATTAAAAGGATAAAGCTCTTGTCGTTGATCAACCCCGAAGGATGCATTCGGCTTCACTGAACACCGTTGGTGGTGTTGAATGCACATCCGGGATTTACAATGAATCGTGATGGCCTAAGGATGTATCGAGCCAGTGATGCTGTCCTCCCAGACAACTCTGGTACCAATTTGCCGACCCCGGAGGTTTGGAAGGCGGGGTGAGCCATGGGCGCGGGGATCAATCCCATGTGTGTATTTCATGGCATCTCCGACCAGCAGGCCACACGCTCATGTTGGTTAAGTACATCTTAACAATATTGAATAATATTTTGACGGAAATGGGCTATTTCAAAGTTAATGTGCTATTTTCGAAAGCCATTATGCAAAAAACCATAGCACAATAGTAATATATAACTAAAATAGGATTCTTAGCCTTTTTATCCCGCATGGTGTGGTGGTGAACGCGTTACTCCCCGGAAAGGACAATAGCGCGTTCGTTCGCCACCATAGATATATGCGATCCAGAGTTTTATAAATATCTCAGCATCGTTGTAGTTGTATTTCGCATTATAACCTGCCATTAAAAATAGTAGGCAGTAAATAAAACGGTTAAGATTGTGATTATAACTAAAAGCCTCAGCTTAACTGTGTTCATTGCCGATTTGCGCTCCACAGATCAATCCCGCTTACGGGTGATTGCTGATGGCAGAGATCGATAGAACTAGCTGAGAGACAGGCGAAACGAAGGATCCGCATGATGTGGTGGTGAACGCGTAACTTCCCGGAAAGTACAATAGCGCGTTCGTTCCCCACCGCTGACAACTGCGGTCCGGAATTTTGCAAATATCTCGCTATCGTTGTATTTAATCTTTTTATTTGTTGCTCACTATGATTTTTCACGGCAAGTCATTAAAAATAGTAGGCAGTAAATAAAACGGTTAAGATTGTGATTATAACTAAAAGCCTCAGCTTAACTGTGTTCATTGCCGATTTGCGCTCCACAGATCAATCCCGCTTTACAACCAAGACGATGCTGAGATATTTGCAAAGCTCCGAACCGCAGGTGTCTGCGGTGGGGAACGAACGCGCTATTACCTTTCCGGAGGCTAACGCACTCACCACCACACCATGCGGGTCCTTTGTTACGCCTAGTAATTAAAATAAAGTAAATAAAGTAAAAATAAAAATGTTTTATGTATAAATATTAATGTTTCTGCAATGAAAGTCAAGTACTAAAGCAACTTGTCGTCAAAATAGATGAGTAGGAATTGTCACGTCAAAAGACATTACTTAATGTCACCAATGTTTTGTTTTTAACATCTCTTACTATTTGTAAGATCGTCAACATAGTCTTTTATTGAGCGTATCCCTGGCTGGTATGGTCATATGTGCAAGCTTAATTCTGAACTACACAGATGTTTTTATATGAATAATTCCACATTTCCATCCGAAATATTCTGTCAGGAATAAAGCGATCTTATAGCACAGTTTTATAAGCTTCCTGGGACTAATTTGTTTTCGAATGGGTTCACCAAAAAAGTATTCCTCACAACACAAATATGATGTTCTTCTCGTCCCCTCACAAACAGCAATGATGGACGACGGCTCGTTGAGCAGCTCTGCTGTGTAGCAATGAAATGGTGCCTACTCGAGTTACTTCTTGACAAATTATTTAATGGCTTTGCAGATAGTACAAATGATATGTGTCAACATAATCTCCTCTTTACCTGTTTCTCTCAGCTCTGACGCTTTGTTTGTTGTACTCTTGCAATTTTTTCCTGGTTCTAAACATCTCTTCCTCGTCCTTCCAATGTTCGTTTCCGTATCATCCTTCTTTCTAGCTTGTTAACTCGCAGTCCTTCTTTTCTTCACTACGCTTCCATATCTACATCACTCATAATTTCCTTTCTATGCTTTTATAACTTTTATAACTCCTCTTTTCACTATCTCCCTTTGTTTTCCTACTTTTTCTTCGCTATATGTCTCCTTCATTCGTCCTCGCCATATGTTAGCATTGACAATACTTGAGGAAACACATAAACGGGCAAACATATGCAGAAAAGTGGATTCTTCCTATTTTCTTGGTTTAATGTGCTACGAGATGCCGACTTCCAACAACATTCTCCCCCTGTAGTAAACGAAAAAAGTAATACTCAGAAAAGGCTTTCTCTCCCTGTCAAGAGCAAGCCTCAAAACTCCTTGGTGGCAGCTATACATGTTCAGAATCCTAAAATATCTATTATAGCGATGAGTTAGATTACAAAAAAAAATCGCCGTTGGAGGCTCTTGCCCTTAACAGCGTATTTGATACACTGAATTAAGGTGAGCGACATGTTAAGGATAACAAATCCTTCTGAAGGACAAGGATTGGATAAAAGGACGAAGCTTTTGTCGTTGATCAATCCCGAGGGATGCGGCATGCATTCGACTTTATTAATTGTCCCCGGAGGTGATTGAATGCATCTCCCCTTTAAAATAACTCGCGGTGGCCTACCGATGTATCGAGCTAGTGCTGCTATCCTCCTAGACAGGTCTGGTATGAATTTGCCGACCCTGTAGGGATGGAAGGCTTGGTGGGCCATGGGCGCAGGGATTAATTCCACATGTGTGTTCCAGGGCACCTCCGACCACTGCGCCACACGCACCCTTAAAAATTGGATAACGATCCAAGTTTGGCTATCAGAAAAGGTTTTTATCTTAGTGAATGAGTGAATTCTACGAGCGAATTGTGTGGTGAAAAAATGGGCGGAAAATCCGCAGAGCTTCACAGTTCGATATAATTCCATGTCGCTAGTTGTTACCAGAAATGGAAGTGTCATGAATCATTCATTTTTGCTGAAGTTGTAATGAATTCAGATGTCTTTTTTTTATCGATTTTTTATGGACATGCTGAAGAAATAATGTAATGAATAACTTTATTGTCTAGTATCTCACTAGAATTTCCATCAAAGTAATGGCTTGATGTCGTGTCGCGGTAGAATTTCCCACAAAGGTCATGCAGATCGTCAAGGTCATACATGAGTTCGGTTTTTCCCTTCGTTTTTGCATCTTTCGGGCAATGAAACGTGCCGTTTTCCGCGAGGTAGTTCTTGTCGCGTCATTTTCCGTGGAGTCCGTCCGTTTTTTCTAACGGTTATGTCATCATCTATTGTGAATCTTCTCGAAGTGATCTCCTTTCCTAGTGCCTTCCATGGAACTCAGTCAATCGTAAGATACTTCCTTCTTGTTGGTCAAAATCAAAGATCTCGGATCAATTTCGCAAAGACCTATATCTGCACTTTTTTCGAGAAAAACATCGATCTCAAGTTAAAAAGAAAACTTGTACTAGATTTCTATCTACATTGAGCACTAAGTGACTAGGAACTGGATGTAGATGTTTTTTTCGTGATGGGAGAAATACTCGCCTTTATTTGCTTATTCCTCCTTTCATCTGTTTGCCTACCTACTTATCCTACTGTTTTTTTTCATTTTAGAAACTTAAGCGCTTTTTATGCCAGAAAGAGCTGATCACATCGATCAATAAGTGGGTTAAGAAAGCAGTTCAACACAGGTTCTCAACAAAACTTTTGGAAAAATTTTGTAGAATATTTCTTATATTTATGCTTACGGTTTGTAAGAAAAGCCTGATGGTAACCTAAAACAACTTAGTGCATGATTGCTCTTGAGTTTCGAGAAAAAATCGAATCGAATCGAAATTGATACGTATCTCTCAATCGAGACTAAGTTGAGTGTTTCAGTGCTTCGAACCTGTTTTATATTATCTCTTTTTTTTGGACTAACGGACGGATTTCCTTCAGCCCAATTCTGACATTTGTTAACCCATTCTGCCCCGACAACCGCAGTTCGTGGCTCGCCTAGCGGACCACGCGCAATTTTTCGTCGATTACGGGTTTTCTCGATTTTTTGACGAAAAAAAACCTTTCTTGATAAATAGAGAGCTTTAAGAGGTCTCGAAGATGACAGAATGGAAAAAAGGCCTTTGCTCCATCGTTCCATTGGTGCGAATTATATGTATGCCACTATGGTGCTTTATACGAACACATTGCTTTCTGCGTTTGGAAGCATTTTCCGGCTTATACCCTACCTATTTTGGTGTTTTTTTTTATACCCATACGTTCCATACAATGCCCGTAATGATTAAAATGATACAGCAGTTGATTTCTAATCAAATTACTGGCAAATTAACTTTTGTAATAGAAATCTCTTCGCAGATCATTCACCTCTATCACCTGTAGTCCCGTTATCGTCGAGTGACTCGAACGTGCACCAGTAAATCCTCCATTTTTCCCTATCGCGTGCAAGAGTAGCCCAGTGGGTTCTCCTCGCTTTAGGGACCCGTCGAGCATCATATCTTTCTTCTAGGCTTTTCGTGAAGAACTCTGACCATCGCGTGGGTGGTGCTCCTGCAGTACGTTTCACATCCCGAGGAATCCAGTCACTAATAGCTCCTGTCCATCGGTTATCATTCATACGCATTACATGTCCGGCCCACCTTATCTTCGACTGTTTGGCGTATAAAACGGCATCTTTCATTTTTGATCCTTGACGCAGGTCGGAGCTTTGGATTCCATCCCTTACTTGTGTGAATCGGGATACTCCTAGCAACGTCCTTTCGACAGCACGTTCGATAACACTGGGTGATCTTTCGTCCTCCTTACGCAGCGACCAGGTTTATGACGCATACGTTAGGGCAGGAAGAACCGTTGAGTCGAAAAGGTGAGCAAGGAGTCAGGTGTTCTTTGTTTTCTTCGCAACATCCTCGATGCTCATGAAAGCCCCCAAGCCGATCGCTTCCTTCTGCTCAGCTCTGGAGGTAAGTCGTTCATCACATTGATTTTCCGACCTAGACAGAAATAACTGGAGCATTTGGAGATATTCGTTTCGTCGAGCGTGAATGGGGCAAACGAAACCAATTTGTTCTTCATGAACATGGTTTTCTTGAGATTTAGTCGAAGACCAATCATTCCACACGCTTTATCAAAGTCCGCAAGCATACGTTCCGCTTGGCTAATGTCTGGTGTTATAAGAACGATATCATCAGCAAAGCGAAGGTGATGTATCTTCCGACCGTCGATTTTCACTCCCATATTATCCCATTCCAATGTTCGCATGACGTTCTGGAGGGTGGCTGTAAATAATTTTGGCGAGATTGTATCGCCTTGCCTAACTCCTCTTTTGACGTCAACGTTAATATCGTTGTAGAATGGTGAAATCTTGGTTGTGAAATTATTGTACAGCTCACGAAGAATCTTTATGTACTGAGTAGGGACTCCTTGACTACCAAGGGCTTCCATGACTGCTTCTATCTCAATTGAGTCAAAGGCCTTCTGTAAATCGATGAAAGTGGGACAGAGTGGTCTTTTGTACTCTTGCGATGCTTCAATGAGCCTTGTTAACATGTGAATGTGGTCCATCGTACTAAATCCTTTTCGAAACCCTGCTTACTCGCACGGCTGTCCTTCGACTAGTGTTCTGTCTATCCTGTTTAGGATGACTCGAGTGAAAAGTTTGTAGACGACAGACAGCAAGCAGATTGGGCGATAGTTGCCTATTTCTTGTAGGTCCCTCTTCTTGAACAACATCACGGTGTTTCTCGTCTTCCACTGAGTAGGGACCTTGCATTCAGACAGGTAACGTGTGAAGAGCCGAGCCAGTGTGTTTACGAGGACTGGCTAAAGGTTTTTCAAATGTTCTGATCTTATCCTGTCTGGCCCTGGTGCTGTTCGATTCTTCACCGACGAAATGGCATGTCGGATTTCGGAAGGGAGAACCGTTGGAACAACATATCCGTCCTCTTTTATTTCATAAGACGGGAGGTGGACGTGGCTATCGAAGAGATCTGAGTAGTATTCGTGGATGATTTTCTCCAATGCCTTTCTGGACGATGTTATTGTTCCGTCTGGGCGTCGGAGTGAAAGCATCTTGGTTTTGTAATTGGCGAAGCTTCGGTGGGCTTTACGAATGCTTTTCCCATCCTCTGCAGCTTCGACCATTACTGCTGCTGTTCTCTCTTCAAGATCTTCTTTTATCGCCTGTCTGTATTGTTTCGCAAGTTCAGTCGTTAGTTCGCTGTTGCCTGCAGCTCTTGGTGACTTTCGTACTCTCAGCTTTCATAGCGCTAAAGTGAATATGTCGAATGAGCCGACCGTATTCTTCGTCAGTGTTATCGAAAGCGGCATCTCTCCAACAGCCGACTAATGAATTGAATAAGTCCCAGTTTGCTGTGGTTCTGGGACTTTGGTTTTTGAATTTAACGGCTTTTCTCCTCTTCGCAGGAAATAGAGTCTAGCACGGAGGAGACGGTGGTCTGATCCCTTATAGAATTTTGGGAGAGTTTTGATACAACTAAGTGTACCCAATAAATCCATGCAAGCTCATTTCTAATCCAGTGATGGTGTGTAACTCAGGGCTAGAGGTGCCCTGCAGTATGCACATGATTCCTCGTTCGATCCAGTCCACAGTCCGACTAATTCTCCGAAACCTCAGGAGTCGGCAAATTGGTGCCAGACCTGTGCGAAAAGCTTATTTGTTGGAGGCGACTCCTAACCGTCTCTCATATACTTCCTTGTCACTTGATTTGCGGGCTTTTGGCCGAATTGACTCGTAGATAGGAGTCGGCAAATTGGTGCCAGACCTGTGCGAAAAAATAAAATAACATTATTTTTATATTTTAAAGACCGATTTTTTTTAAATCTCGATGTGATTTATCAATATAGCTTTTTTTTCATTGTTAAGGCAACGGCGTCTTCCCAACAGCCGACTGATGAATTGAGTAAGTCTCAATTTGTAGTGGCTTGGGGTTTAGTTCTTTGAATTTAACGGCTTTTTCTCCTTTCTGCGAGGAATAGAATCTCTCACGAATTAGACGGTGGTCCGATCCCGTGTAGAATGCTGAAACAACAACGACATGAAATCGGCGCAGCAGAAACAGGGAGTCCATCCCCTGGACCCACCTGTGTCTCAGGGAAGCAAAGGTCGCTTTTCGTCTGCGATTAACCCCCTATCCGTCACCTGGACACGCGCCACGTAGCCTCGCGACTAACCGGCTCGATATCCCTCATATGAAGGAGATCCTTGGTTTAGGTCATTACTTACTTAAATTCTTGGATGGCCCTCACTCACTGGTTCCGCGGACCCTAGTATAATTTTTATTTTCCAGAGCTATGCTGGTTTAACCATCGTGGTTCCCCCGGAGTCCTGAGGTCAGTCAGGTCAAAGTCAGCCCCAGGTCCACTACACGCAGTCGCCGCCTTTGCGAATCAGAGGGAGACTTGCCATCATGCGACTAGTTTGATACCATGACGGTGGTGGATCCTAGTATTGGTTTACTCTTAGCTAGGCTTCCTGATAGAAACGCCGAATTCCTTGTCAGCTTGGGCCTGCAAATAGGATGACTACTCCACTGTACACCACAGTTCCACACCCAGAAGCGCCTCCTAGCCACGATGAGGCGGTAAATCATTGGGTGGCTGTAGGCCATTAAATATAGCAAATGGCTTTCCTGGTCTCACCCCTAGTTCTTTGATCTCTTGAACCAGTTGGCAAATAGGTATATATAGTCCGAAAACAACTCTAGAATCCGATAAACTCAACATGGACACTATAGTGTGTATACGATTGTTTGGTCCAGATCCCTATGAACACTGTAGTGTCCTTATGGGGTGGAATGTGTTAAAATCGTGCTTTTTATTGATAGTTTCGCATTTGTCGCCGTGCACGATATCACGGTAGATCGCAAATACAAGGGTCGGTATGTCCATATTTTAGATATGTTGTTTCTTGGCGGTTGATTGCTGATAACATGGTTGAGAGGAGGGCAAAATGAAAAACACGCATGGTGCGGTTGGTGGTGTACGTTTAGCTCTTGGAAAATGTAAAGGGTAATAGCAAGGTTCCACCCCACCGTTGACACCTGCGGTCTGGAGTTTTGCAATTATCTCAGCGTTATTGTGGTTATATTTGAGATCATGCCCTACCATGGTAAAAGAATAGGCAGTAAATAAAGTGATTATATTTTGTTTTTGTTTTGAACTGCTAATACACTCTGCTATGGAATATCATATCCAGATTGGTCTTAACTAAAGATGCTAATTAATAACATTTTTCTATAGTCGAGTGCATTGCTAACTGATGTGGATCATTACCAAAAAATACCAAGAGGCTTTAACATGAAATCACACAATGTCATTAAACTCGAATATGCTAGAATGCTTGAGCGAATGCCGAAATCCTGGAATGCGTTTGCTTAATGTAGCAGCAAAAATCGTGGAATGAAGCAAAAACAAAAACAGCTGGTTTTTAGATCTCGCCTGACAACTATTTTGCAGGGGATAGACAAAGTTATGGTACGGTCTATAGAAAGCCCAATAAAAGGATAAAAAAAAAACTCTTGGCGTTGATAAATTCCTGTGGGATGCGCCATGCATTCGACGTCATTAAGCATCGTTTGGAGGTGATTAAATGCATATCTCGCCTTTACAATGAGTCGCAGAGGCCTACCGATGTATCGAGCCAGTGCTGCTATCATCCCAAACAAGTCTGTTGCCAATTTGCCGACCGCGGAAGGATGGAAGGCTTGGTGAGCCATTGGTGTGGGAATGAATCCACGTGTTTGTTGTAGGACGCTTCCGACCACCGCACCACACGCGAAAGCTCGATATTATGGAGAAACTTCATAGAGTGTAAATAGAAATGCTGGAAAAAATCCTTTAATATTTTTTCGGAGACAGAATCTTCCAAAATTTCTCCATGCTTATTAATCATCGTTAAGAATCTTCCTTTTGCAGAACAACCCTATGAGTACTCCTTTTTTCCCACCAATATGTTTGAAATATTTAACTAACTATAGTTATAATAACTTTTCCAGGATTTCTAGGCAAGATCTCAGGCAATATCATTAAAATCAACGACGTGGCAGCATACTCTAACTCAACGAACTTTAGTTCCAGCGTTCACATCTGTTCTGACAAACACTTTTATTTCTACATCTGGTTGGAAATGTCAGCATTTCCCGGTCTGTGCCACTGGCAGCCAATGTTACAGTAGTTTTGTGAGGAAGAGCATTCAAAAACATTATCTACTGAGACTTTGGTTACGGTAGTTGATTGACATTGGACACCTGTCGCTATGGAGAACTAAACATTATTTGATGTCCATCGATGTAGTTATTTCGAAAAGTCCTTTTTATTCTAGATAAATGTCGGGTTTTTTTTAAAGTTTCTCTCCTCCTAGTGCTCCAGTAGCAAACTTGTTATTCATATCACATAGTAATATTTTCATTCATCTAGGATCTAGTTGCTGCACTCATTCGAATATTCAACGGGAGTTCGCTTATTCGATATTTTCGGATTTTCCTATATCTGCAAATCCAATCAGTTCGAGCGTTTATTTTTAAAAATCCTTATTTCCATTGCGAAAACACTTAAGAAATACTAAACCCTGGAATGTTTGCTATTTTGTTCTACTTATGCCGAGAATTTGTAATACCTACAAAGTGCGTTTCCATGTATGCAGGTGAATACAGTGTAACGTTTTTAGAACAGTCCAGAATGTCAGCTCGTACAAATATTTTCAAGCAAATGGAGAAAGTGAATAGCTCGACAGCTTCGCCGCGAACCTTAAATCCGAACTCAATTAAAGACGCATTACTACGTTGGGTTCAGAATCGTTTACATGGATATCCGGTAGGTCTTCAACGATTCCCTATCTTAACATCCGGGTAGTTGGATGTAATAAGTATGTTATAACTTTAAACAGGGTTACACTAAATCCAATACGTTGTTATCTTGTTCAGCAATCGCAAGGTTGTTATACGGCATACATTTACTTCCATAGAAAAACACACAATGCAATACAACAGTAGCTGACGTTTCGGCAGTATCGCCTTCTTCAGAGCCTAGAAGGGTGTACTGATATACAATTTATTGGGCCAAACCCTTCAATAACACTTACAATAAGACGAAAAACTTCATGGCAATTACATGATCAACAGCTTCTCGAATACGGATAGCACAGAGGTGGTGATGTCTGTCTTCACGAGTATGGTGTTAGCTCGATTTCGCGCCGGGCCAACCAATCCTCTCATCCCTCAGGATTCGCAAAATTGGTACTGGATTTCTCTGGAAAAGAATCACTCTCTGCAATCCCATTGGGAACGCTCCAACCCGGTTATCTCAGGATTCCAAGAAGAATTGTACGATTAGCATTCTACGACACTCAAGATGATATGAAAATCCTCATACAGCAACCGAAGCCACATGTGCAACGTTGGAATACCTTCGTGTAAGATGAATTCTAGAAAACGAATTGGGTGTGAGACGTGCTGGGACCCGCACACTAGACGTGAACACGGATCAAATAAAATAAAGAATACATAAGCATGATATTAATACGTTGTTTTCTTCTTTAGCCATCGCGAGGCTGTTATACAGCATGCATTTACTTCCATAGAAAAACACACAATGCAATACAACAGTAGCTGACGTTTCGGCAGCACCGCCTTCTTCAGAGTCTGGAAAAAATACCGTTTGTGCTGCCCTTTATTTGCGATGAAGTAAGCACAGCTATAAAACGATGCCTTAAAAAGGGCAGGTCTAGAAGAATCGGTAGCGATAATTGAAATACCACCGATTACTCTCCGTCGTCAATTAGTTCGTAACCGCTGGTATGACCGTCTATGTGATTGCGTTATTTGGCCTTCCGGCAGGGACGGTGATTGCATAAGTTCAGGTACGATATACCTGATCTCTTGTAAGGATTGCGGAGATGAATATATTGGCGAAATGGGCAGACCCTTGTGTATCCGTATAAAAGAACACCTACATAGCAAACGAAAAGTAAGACAAATTACCCCACTAGGCACGCAAAGGATACAAAAGCATAGCGGAAACGATTTTCAAGTTAAAGTCAATATTCTCGCACAGGAAACTAAGATACAAACGCGCAAACTCCTTGAGGCTTTTTCGATAAATGCCAAAAATCCCGCAATGAATAGCAGGGAGGAATACCCAGAGGTTACACGCGACCTGGCCCCGTATCTTTGGATCAATTTCTAATGTGGGGTGGCGCAGTCATCAACCATATGCGACTATAATCAGCTGTTCTAACCTTCCTCATTGGAAGTCATGTAGAAAAGCGGCTCTGAGGAAGGCGATACTGCCGAAACGTCAGCTGCTGTTGTATTGTATTGTGTGGTTTTCTATGAAAGTAAATGTATGCTGTATAACAACCTCGCCATTTCTGAACATGAAAATAACGTATTCATATTCCAATGCCGAGGTTAATAGAAAGTCGATCCTGGGAACTAAATCCAGTATTCCATTGTGAATTCCTTTTTATGAACAAATGATCTCCTTTAATATTCTAAAAACGGCAAATATTTTCCAAATAAGTCCACACTAGTGTTCGCGCACGTAAAAGTCATAGTTCCGACTTAGGAGTTCACAGAGAGTAATAGTTGGTACGGCTGATGCATTGGGAATCAAGAATTATTTCTAAAACAATCCCGAGGCACGGTAACCATTGTCGTATACTTTAGAACATCTCTATCACGAACTTCTCATCATCATGGGCCGATGGAATGGCATTTTGCGCTCTAATACATCGATTCGCACCGGATTCGTTTGAATTCGAGAAATTAGATCCGAAGAATAGACGAGAGAATTTCGAGCTGGCGTTTCGAGTTGCCGAGTACGTTTACATAGACTTTCAAACGTTTTTAATGAGACCATTTTATTTTTGACCTTATACCACCTGTATCACCTGTTGTCCGGTTAATCATCGAGTAACTCCAGCGGGTTACCCACCGGTCCGTTGATCCTCCGTTGCACATCAGATCTACATCATTAGGTTTCGCTCTTTGCGTTACACGTGGAAAGCATCACATTGCAATTCTTTTATAAAGTTTTTCCAAGAATTTGATCACGGTCACTTCACCATGGTTCGCTTCGGCACGTATATTTTCCGTATGGTTAACCCTGGCAGGAAGTGAACTCATGCTGTACATCGCAGCCCAACACCCAGGAACACCTTCCAGCCACAATGAGGCGGTAAAGAGTTGGAAGGTCTTAGCATTTTGCATTAACAACAACAACAATCTTGAATCAACTTCGCATTAGCTCTACAAGAGTAGTTCGTAAGAACATATAAACAAATGATTCGTTAAATAGTTTAAGAGTAATGAAACCAACAAAGATCTCCTTGAAGTTCGCGCATCCCAGCAGTGGAGAAGCACTATTGATTCAGTATGGATAGTATGGATAGTATGGAGTAAATTTTCGATTACTATAGAAAACATTTTGGTTTACACCACAATCAGTAGAAATCTTTGAGAAAGCGGAAACACACGGAGTTATGACTGCAACAAACGCTGGTTAAAGGCCGAGTAAATAAATATACGGACCGTTACCGCATCTCCCTATCCTGATAAGCATCGAATTATATTACTGTCTCCATCGGTTTCTCGAAAAGGACCACCTAATTACCAAACTATTTCAGAGAGCATGGAATTTGTCCACTTCTGGAGGTCGAAGACATGATTATGATGGGTGATCGACCCGATTGGAAATGCGTTTTCACCTATGTCCAGTGCTTTTATAAAAAATTTCGAGACCATCCATAACTACTCTCCCACCATCCTTGTCTAGCTATGGCGTTTTATTGTGCATGGCTTCCCATCCTTCTGAATAACTGTATTTCATTTTACAGAATATTACATAAGAATTGTATTGGGTAGTGCTTTGCATTTGTGGTGCTCATTCTGGGCTTCATCTACTAGTTGCTGCTATAGCAAGCTATCCATGTATCGCTGTGGACATATCTGCGGCTATATGTATCGACTCCAATGTCTTCTTCATGTACATTATGAGTGTCTGATTCGTGATTATCTCTAGTCTCGGGATTTCTTATCCCAATGTTCTAGTTCTACATGATATATTTAGCGCTACCCATGGCACTGCTGTTGGTATTATATCAGTTTTATTACTCCGTGTAACTAAACAATGTATTAGGTAAATAAGTAATCATTAGCAAACATCTGACACTTTCACTAAACGTATCTTTTCAGCTGTATGCCAAGCGAAATCTTTCATTTGCGTGCTCGATAAATAAACCAAGTTCTTTCAAGAATAAAAGTTGTCAAAACAGCACTTGCAGTAGAACACATTTTGATAAAAACAGAAGCGAATGATATAAATGAATGGGGGCACATCACAAGAACTGACTAAATCCTCGGTAACGTCAGTATTTCGTGAGAAAAAACAGTGCGATGATGCAAGCATTCATCATCACTCTATTGCATCCATCCAGCAAAGGATCCAGATCAACTCTATTGTGCATTTTAAATAAATTGTTAAGACCCCATCATGCCATCCCAACTAGCAATTGTGATTCATAGGCGACTCTCGAACTCTCGAAATGTGCTGAATAACTGACAAAACAAGGATCAAAGTGAAACAGTTAGAAATACGCAGCTTCGCATCCGCAGTGGGGAAGACCATCTCGCGTTCAAGAAAGTCTACAGCACCTAAAGGAAAGAGTATGCGCCATCGAGAAAATCACATCAAAGCTTGAACATGCATTGCACAAGTGTGCAACAAAACTTCAACAAACATACTAAGCGCTACAAAATATTGAGGAAGAATTTAGAAAATATTGCCGTTCATTGTTCATTGCCGATTTGGGCTCATCAGATCAATCCCGCTGACGGACGATTGCTGATGGGACTGGCCGATAGAACTAGTTGATAGAGAGGTAAAACGAAGGGGCCGCATCGCGTGGTGGTGAACGCCTTAGCCGCCGGAAAGGGTAATAGCGCGTTCGTTCCCCAGCGCAGACACCTGCGGTCTGGAGTTTTGCAAACATCTCAGCATCAATGTGGTTGAGTCACACATAATACTACGCCGTTAAGACTCGCACTAGGCATCAAATAAAGAGTTAACATTCTAATTCGGAAAATATTTGTTCACCGTAGAAGAAAGACTAGCCAATGTGTTCCAATATTGCAATTCTCTAATGCTTGCATTAATGCCTTCAAGGCACAAGCCGAGCGTTCACTCATATCACACATTCTCTCCACGATGAACAGGGAAATGACGCATAACACTGCGGCTGTGTAGAATCGGGAACTACTCACACATAGAGAATATTCTCCATAAATATCGAATGTCTCCATCTCTACATGGACTTGTCTCGCACTGCTAAGTCATCCTCTAAGGGAAAAGCTCTCTGCAAAACTCTTATAAAGATCTGATAAACCTCTGAGAGCTTCCTGCATGCTGTTTATCTAATGTAAGCATTCACGGCTATCGCATCTATCTTTGAATCAGCCTCGTCAAATTGTAGGACCCAAGAAAAATCTACCATTTCTTCTTCAAACATTCTCTCTCGACCTGCTCTAGCTAAACTCCATCCACTATAGAACAGATGTAAACAGTTTCTTCAGTTAGCTGGGGTGCTCTCACAGTCTCCATCTTAGCCTCGGCCCCTGTATTAATTACCCTTTGCTATATCGTCGCATCGTTGTTACTGTACTGCCATTTTTGCTATAAACGGTTATAACATAGGCTTCAGATATCGTTCTGTGAAATATAAAAAGTCCCGCATGGCCCATTCTTACAAAGGCGAGCAGTCAAATCGAGCTACCAACCTTGACAACTAAGTGTTCAACTACAAATGTGTCGCCTTCTTTTTCAGCATTCGCGTGGTTGCTATACAGCACAAGTTTACTTCTAAGCAAAACAACATACAACACAACAGTAGCTGATGTTTCGGCAGTTCGTCTTCTTCAGAGCCTGGAAGGGTACACTAATGTGTACTTTCGGATCCCCACAAGTTCATATTAACTTGCAATTTATTTACTACACCAAATGCTCCAATAACACAGAAAGAGGAAAATCTCAATAGCAATTGCAGGATCAGCATCTTTCCGATAAACTCACGGTCTTCTACGTGCTTTCTACTGAGGAAGAACAGCCGCCTAGAGTCTTATATGGCTGATGAGAGCACCACTCCATATCAAAAATCAATTCTAAGATACGGGACTAGATCATGTGTGATTTCTGGGCATTCTCGCTGCTGCTCATTCTGGGATTCTCGGCAATTACCCAAACAGCTTCAATAAGTTTTCGCGCTGATGTTTTGGCATCATGTGCAAGGACAGTGACTTTCATATTAAAATCGTTTCCGCTGTGTTTTTGTATTCTATGCGTCCCTAGTGGGTTACTTTGCCTTGCTTTTCGTTTGCCATCTAGGTGTTCCTTTATGCGAATATCTAAAGGTCTCCCCGTCTCGCCAATATATTCATCTCCGCAGTTATTGCAAGAGATCAGTTATATCGTACCTTAAATCATGCAGCTACCATCCCTGCCGGAAGGGCAAATTACGCAACTTTGTGTTTCGCATAGGCGGTCATACAGACGGTTACGAACTAACTGGCGACGAAGAGTATTCGGTGGTATTTCAATTATCGCTACCGTTTCCTCTAGATCTGCCCTTCTTAAGCATCGCTTCATCTCCACACTTATTTCATTGCTAATGAAGGGCAAGATAAGCGGGCCTTTTTTGGCCAAACCGTTCCTTTTAGAGCGTCGCTCTCTTTATAAATTTATCTCGTGGGGTTACTACTTCACAGCCACTAGAGATGGCTATTTGCCGAGCCAAGTCGTGCGATACCTTCTTTAGTTCCCTCTTCGTGCACACAGAGGTGGAGGTTCGACACATGTTTCTCACAATCGCCCTCTTTGCGTGTGAAGGGTGAGAAGAGAGGGTATGGACAAGGTTGTTCATGGTACTTGATTTTCGGCGCCGTTTTGTCATGTTACCGTTATCTAATAGGTTAATTCGAATGTTAAGAAATGGGAACCAGTTTTCCTTTCGGTTTCTCCCTGGTGAATTTGTTTACTCATACTGCCCATTCGACAAATCAAAGGATTTGTCCAACTCCTCCTAAGTAGAGAAAATGACAAAACAATCATTTGTATATGTTTTCGTAAAAGAAAAGGGAAGTTCATCTTCAGCTCTAAGCATTTGTTCCAGTGATGCATTTGTCATGTCCAATTCAGCAAACATAACAATGATCCTCAAGAGATTGTCTAATTTCCTTGAGCTCAATGCCTTGTCTTTTCCTCAACTCTTTGACGAGATTGTTGCATTTTTCTTCAATCGAGCGAAAGTTTGTCACAATCTCTTCTACTGAATTCTCTGCATCTGAATTCACACTAGAAAGTTTGTGCCCCAATTCATTGAACAAAGTCGAATTCAGCATGCTTTTAAACTGTTGAGCCGATGATTCGTGTCGGTGGTCCCCGAATGGTGATCCGTGGCTCTGATGAAGACGACAACGTCGAAACGTTAGCCGAAATAAACATCTTTATGAGCTTCGTGTAAGCTTAACAATTTAAAAAAGTGTTGATTATTTCACTATCGAGGTTAAATGACGGTCAGTTTGAAAAAAGTCGAATTCGTTTCAGCAAGAAAGTGAAGGAACGGCGAAGTGTCTTCGGTGGCTCGATGGTCGACCACCTTTCACAATGCGCTCAACTTGAAGCCGGCAGCGCAACCATGTGCAGATGTGATGTAAAGGTGGTTGCCGATGTTCATTCACAACAAGCAGCAGAAGGCGACGAAGAGCATTCGTATCTCGTAGTTCTCTAACTTCTTCTTTGGGAAAATGAATGTGAGAAATGACTTCTACCATAGTTCGATGAAACTCGAGGCATCATACAGTCAATTCTAAGGGAATAATCCGGAATATCCAGTAACCGAAGAAAAAACGAGCATCTTGGAGACATTTTAGATTTGGCCGGTATAATCTGAGTGCGTTCACCTCATCCGAATCTGCCAATCCGAATTTGACCCTAGGTCCAATGGCCCGTCTATGATAAAAGGGTCTAACCTTAAAGGATGATGAATTGGTTAACAAAGATCACCAGATGATACTAATTTATGTTGGTTTCTCCACTTTATAGTGCGAAATAACCAACGGTTTTAAACCTGCCGCCTTTGCCATTTTGACCCATTAATTGTCAGATTTTCGGTAATATTTTGTGTTTTTTTAGGAAGATGAAAGATTGAAGGCAGCGCTACTAAGATGTGTCTCCGTTATTTCAACATCTAACTGGGGAGGAATAACTACAAACTCTTGTCCTTTATCACTAAATGATAGTCCAGTAGCATTTGAATTTATTAATTTGCTAATTTCTCGCACTATATTTTTGTACGGATGTAAGGATAGATATAAACTTTCTACCACGATAGTGGATGAGGGGTTTGGTAACATTGTCCAAAAACATGCGGAATTCTGCATCGACTTCTACGTTAGGGTCCCGTTGTGCAATGAACGCTCTAGAAAAAGGAGATGGTGGCAATGGCGCTACTTCTCGATTTTCATTCCTATTCGATGTTTCTTTTTTGGCCTGATAGTAGAGTCGATCATGACGTTTATACAAGCTGCAAGCGATCCAATGCATGGTTGGCTTAGCAATGGGCTGTGAGTGAAAAACCTGGACCCAACTCTAGTAGTGAGTGATCGTTCTCAGGTATGGTCATGCCTCTAAGTGGATTATCAGCCCTATTTTGAATACTACCACAAAACTTAAAATTTAATAGTACCCAGGATCGACTTTCTACTAACCTCGGCATTGGGTTATGAATTCGTCGTTTTCTCTCTTTGCAATGGAGAGGTTGTCAAACAGCACACGTTTACTTCCATACAATAACACACATACAACACAATCGAAGCTGACGTTTCGGCAGAATCGCCTTCCTCAGAGCCGCTTTTTTCATCTGTCTTCCTCGAGCATATTGATTTTCCAATCTTTCCACACGCTTTATCAAAGTCCGCAAGCATTCGTTCCGCTTGGCTAATGTCTGGTGTTACAAGAACGATATCATCAGCAACGCAAAGGTGATATAACTGCCGACCATCGATTTTCACTCCCATATTATCCCATTCCAATGCTCGCATGACGTTCTGGAGGGTAGCTGTAAATAATTTTGGCGAGATTGTATCGCCCTGCCTGACTCCTCTCTTGACGTCCACGTTAATATCGTTGTAGAATTCTGAAATTTTGGCAGTGAAATTTTTGCACAGCTCACGAAGAATCTTTATGTACTGAGTAGGGACTTCTTGACAATCAAGGGCTTCCATGACTGCACCCATCTCAATTGAATCAAAGGCCTTCTGTAAGTCGATGAAAGTGAGACAGAGCGGTCTTTTGTACTCTCTCGATACCTCAATGAGCCTTGTTAACGTGTGAATGTGGTCCATCGTACTAAATCCTTTTCGAAAACCTGCTTGCTCGCACGGCTGTCCTTCGACTAGTGTTCTGTCAATCCTGTTTAGGATGACTCGAGTGAAAAGTTTGTAGACGACAGACAGAAAGCAGATTGGGCGATAGTTGCCTATATCGTGTAGGTCCCTCTTCATGAACAACAACACGGTGTTTCTGGTCTTCCATTTAGTAGGGACCTTGCATTCAGACAGGTAATGTGTGAAGAGCCGAGCCAGTGTGTTTACGAGGACTGGCGAAATGTTTTCAGATGTTCTGATCTTATCCTGTCTGGTCCTGGAGCTGTTCGATTTTTCACCGACGAAATGGCATGTCAGATTTTGGAAGGGAGAACCGGTGGAACAGCATATCCATCCTCTTTTATTTCATAAAACGGGAGATGTACGTGGCTATCGAAGAGATATGAGTAGTATTCGTAGATGATTTTCTCCATTGCCTTTCTGGACGCTGTTATTGTTCCGTCTGGGCGTCGGAGTGCAACCATCTTGGTCTTGTAATTAGCAAACTTCGGCGGGTTTTGCTAATGCTTTTCCCAGCCTCTGCAGATTCGACCATTATTGCTGCTCTTCTCTCTTTAAGATCTTCTTTTACCACCTGTCTGCATCGTTTCGCAAGCTCGGACGTGAGTTCACGGTTGCCTGCAGCTCGTGGGATTCCACGCTGACGTATTAGCTCGAGAGTTTCTGGAGAGAGAGACGTCTCTTGCTGACCTTCTAACTCTCAGCTTTCATGGCGCTAACGTGAAGATGTTGAATGAGCCGATCGAATTCCTCGTCGATGTTGTCGACAACGGCATCTTCCCAACAGCCGACTATTGAGTTGAATAAGTCCCAGTTTGCAGTGGTTCTGGGACTTCGGTTTTTGAATTCAGCGCCTTTTGCTCCTTTTCGTGAGAAATAAAATCTTGCACGAAGGAGACGGTGGTCTGATCCCGTGTAGAATTTTGGGACAACAGCAACATCGGTTAGGCAAAACTTTCTACTTACTATGATGTGGTCTATTTCGCTATGGTACTCTCCATTGAGAGATTCCCACGTCCAGCGTTGAGGGTGAGGCTTCTGGAATTGCGAGTTACCATGGATGGTCTTGATCGCCTTGATGAACTGAGAGACCTGCTCACCCTGTTCGTTCCATTCTAATCCGTGGGTCCCAATGTAACGTTCCTCGGATGATCTTCTTGGTCCAGTCTTGGCATTGAAATCTCCAATGATGGCCTTGAAGAATGTGAGGTCTTCTCTGAAGAATTTCCCCAAATCCATGTAGAACACTTCGACTTCTTCTTCGTCATAGTTTGATGTTGGCGCGTAAACGACGAAGATTGTCGAAGCCGATAGCTGTTCGAATAAATCGATGTTCATGGACAAACTCGTGTTGACGAGAACGCCGACACCGCCTACGCCTCTGCATGTTCCGAGGAACAGTTCTTCTCCAGAGTCATAGACGGCGTTGAATGGATGGCGTCGTCTCGTCTCGGCCAGGCCGATGATGTCGTACCTTATCATTCTTGCTTGCATGAGCAAGTTTTCTATCGCAGACTCGGATGCAAGTGTATGTGCATTGTAGATATAGATCGTCACCATAGTTCTTGTTCCAGGTAGCTTCCATTGGCCCTGAGATTTAAGCAACCTCTCCGTGCTCATCCTACCCAACGCTGCGAAATTGGGGACTCTTTCGAAGTCAGGGGAATGAGGCCCGTTTTTTTTTTACTGTGTTTAGCATTTCTATACCCACGTATAACTTGCTGGGCTCTGAACGTGGGGGCTGGTTATACTCACGGGTACCTTGCCAGGCTCTCCCAGAGTGGACATGGAGCTTATTTGTTGGAGGCGACTCCTAACCGTCTCCCATATACTTCCCTGTCACTTGATTGCAGGCCTTTGGCTGAATTGACTCGTAGAATACAATCCGGATAAAGCTTGCACTCACACACGCTTGCATGAATACGCCTAGCAAATACAGAAAGCTTGTGCCAAATCGGCACAGCAGAAACAGGGAGTCTATCCCCCGGATCCACCTGCGTCTCAGGGAAGCAAAGGTCGCTTTTGGTCCGCGATTAACCCCCTATCCGCCACCTGGTGACGCGCCACGTAGCCTCGCTACTAACCGGCTGGAGATCCCTCATGTGAGGGAGATCCGTGGATCCTCCCATTATAGAAATATAAGAAGCATTATGAGCCAGCTCGGTAAAATCTTTCAAGCAGTGCTCTTACAGTCTTTACTGTGGTCTTAGCGCTTCTTTTCCTAACCTTTCTGAATATCGTCACATGATTAATAGGCATTGCTCATATTACTATAAATGGCTATAATCCAAGCTTCAGATTGTGCTCTGGGGCAACAACAAAAGGTTCCGCCTCGCAAGTTCATACAAAGGTGAGCATTCTACTTCGAGCCACTGATTATACGATTCCGAGAACTGAACTCGAAGACCTATATCTCTCTAATCAAACAATGTATAACACACCGAACTCTCATCTAAACTGAATTTTCTTCTAACTCGTCTTGCACACTTACAGGAAATCTGAGAAATTCGCTACAAGTACAACAAAAGGAAGATGACACCATGTTACAACAGCACAAAAGAGAAAACAATGTGTTGGAAACACAAAACAATGACGACGAAATGAACAGATGGGATAAACATCGGATCAAGAAAAGCAAGTCAATATGCCCTCGTCAAACATTTCAAAGCGGATAATGAAGAGCAAGTCAAATAGGTTTCAACCTTCCAAAAATTCTGCACTTTTCAATCTGCCAGAAGAAAAGAATTTTTAAGCTCCTAAAAGAAGCAAAAATACAGATAAATCGAAAAGTTTGGAAAAACTTCAGCAAAACCATCGGAAGACGACCGGACGGGTATTCAGTTCGTCTTCGTTGGAGAGAAATGATAATACCATTGCCCATTAAAAGAGCAACTGCGCTACGCAAACTAGGAAGTGTTTGAAAATCCTCATAAAACCAAAGGTTCTGCTTGCTAGACACAATGACATATTTGAATTACAACTTACTTTAATCTTCTTATAAGAAATCGATGGAGAGAAGACTCGAAAAATTTCTCGGATTCATTAGTTCCTCACCGGGTGGTTTAATTCCACATGTTCGCAGTTTGCTCTAAGGCAAACAATGTAATGTCCCGTGTGGCAAATTCATTCGAACTCGAGCATTCTATCTCGAACTGGCCATTATCCGGTACTGTGACAACTGGCTCAAACATCGGATTCCACAGGGCTGATCATGTATCAAAACATTTGTAAGGCTCATAAGAATGCAAATACTTAAAAAAAAGGCTTTTATTCGAAAAAATTCCGCTTTGAGACCGGAAAACAACATTTCCTAAAGGAGTCAACATTATAATGCATTAGAACGATAAACCATGATGGATAGAAAAACCAAAAGAGTGGATTTTGAGGTAAACAAAAGAAAAAGATACAATTATAATGAAAAACTTTAAAAAGTACAAATTTACAACATCCGGAAGCATTAAAGACTCCTGAGAGTCAGTGAATTTCAATAACTACATGACTATTCTTGAAATAGTTCCTGTCTTCCGTAATATCGCTATTCTTGCATCTTCCGTAAATTGCCTTTTAGCGATCATCCCATGCACTTGTCTAGCAGCTGGATGGAAAGGTATACTGTTAATCCTTTGTATATAGCGCTCTTCTTTATCTGACAGTTTGGGCACTGAATGATCAGCTTTCAGTTGCATATACTTTCCAGCATCTGCCGTTACAATCAACTTTTTGCATAAGCTAGTGCACTGCTATCATATGCACTTTCTGCATAAACTACTGTACAGATTTCAAGAACCTTCTGTGCAAGTAGCTCTACGAGATTCTATTAATTGAGAAAGCTTCAGAATCCCTCTCTAAGCACTGTCTCTGGTTCCCCCAAAGCGCTACCCATTACAGTAGTATAAGAAGCACTATTTCATTACAGGGTTTGTCAGTCTCTGTATACCCAGTGCTTCAGCATCTACCCATCCCAGTGCTTATATGCCTCCCTCAAGTGCTTCACTCGTATCGGATCGGTTAACTATCGTCTTATGGTTATTATTGTGTTCCCAAGACCGACTTTCTGTTAACCTCGGCATTGATTGATAATTCAATGTTTTATTTCAATATACAATAGCTGACGTTTCGGCGGTTTCGCGTTCTTCAGAGCCGTTTATTTCTTGTAAGGTTAGTTGGTGGAAAGCAGCCGCACAGAGTACTACATGGGCGAGGACTGAGGATACCAACTAACTTTACAAGAAATAAACGGCTCTGAAGAAGGCGAAACCGCCTGTATTTCAATAAATTCTACAATAACAACCTCGTGTCTGCTTATTGAAATAAAACATCGAATTATTATTGTATTGTTATTATTGCTGTAAACTGTTATAGCCCAAACTCAAGGTTATTCATGGCCGTTACGAAAAAAGTCCCACGTGGCAACATCACACAAAGTCGAGCATACCGCTTACAGTACGTGGATAGAGGACAAATCCGGACAATTACTATAAACTCCACTGGCCAACTAGCACAATTAGTGCATTGGGCAAATTGGTGCGAACCCTATTCTGGCATTCCACTGCATTTGCCATCTTTACCCCAAATTAGCAAGTATCGTTTAAGTAATCAAATAACAGCTTGGACAAGCCCACAAAGAGGAAGCTACGTCAAGTGCGTTCATTTGCCATATGTAAAAAAAAAACAAAAGAAGAATGAAATGTCAGACATCCTTTCCTACCGCCTAGGCACACTAACAAAAGCCATTAACCACCTCAAACCCTCATTTAACAAGTATGACTATGAGGTAAACGCTCCAGTATACATCCCCACGACGAACCCAACGAATGGAATACTTCGTTACACGAAAAGACACTACAACAAGCGACATCGGTTATTTCAAAAGACCGAAACAATTTCCAGGCAGCACTAGACGATTACAGACGCTTTCGAGCTGCAAATATCAATACCGGAGAAACTAAAGGCAGGTATAAAACTAAACATAGGTAGGACACTAGATCACCTCGATGAAGCAGAAGACAAACTCTCTGGTCTTCTCGATCTGGAGAATAAACTAGTCAGCACGAAAAACAACACTAAGAATGACTCAGACTCCACTGCACCGAAAACAAATCTAGCACCCAATCTTATCCCAGATTCTGCGGAGATATATGGGAATGGGAAACATTATGAGCGACATTCCAGCATTCCGCCGATTCTACGCAGATGGATGATGACTTCAAAATGACCTATCTATTAAACTCTCTTCATGAGAAGGCTAGAATTTTCGTCAAGCAATGTGAAATTTCACGACAATCCTATCCCATACGAATAGCGAACGACTAAAAGATCAAGAAATATTGTTCGAAACTCCTCACACGATAATTTTAACTTATTATTTACTGCCTTCTGCTTTTTAATGGCAGGGTATAAATTGCGAGATACAACTTCAATGATGCTGAGATATTTGCAAAACTCCGGACCACAGGTGTCTACTGTGGGGAACGAACGTGTTATTACTCTTTCCAGGGACTAACGTGTTCACCACCAGGTCCTTCGTTTTGCCTGTCGCCTGTCATTCACGAGCAGGAGCGAGGTTCTTAATGCTAGGTTTATGATGAAAGTTCAGGAAAAAATTCAGCGACACGCTTTACTAGAAACACGACAACGCGGAGCCAACGAAACACGCAAAACAGAGAAACTCTTCAAATCCATCAAGGAATACATAGCCCAAAAAATTACAACAGAAAGCCAAATAGGCAAATCTATAGTACCAAGAAACGACCACAACAATGCATGGAATAATCGTTCACCAGGAGCGAAAACGAGCCATCAGAGAACACTCACAAAAAAATCACAACCATGTTTCTACTGCAACACGGTAGTACACTTACCAATCGAGTGTACTACGATAAAAACTCAACAGCAAAGAGTAAAAGTGATTTTTAAAAAAACTGCAATCTTTGTTATGATTGCAGTTCAACATCTGGTAGCTTGCCCGAGTGCAATGGACTCCCGTGCCGAAATTGCATCAAGCACGGACACCATACTTCCATTTGTAGGTACTAGCACCTACCAAGTGGACCTAACCCTCGAGAAGAAGAAAAGGCTTCAATAGAAAAACCAAAACCGCGCTACCTAACAAAGAGGAGGACGACCCTACCCTTGGTCAATACAGTAGCCTCCAATGAGACGACACAAGGCGATCATTCCATTGCTCTTCATACTATTATGCAATATGAATCCAAGGTACAGACCTGGGCTTATAGCAACTATCCCCGGAATAGTTACTATTTCTTCCTATTACTGCATGTTTCTGTAGCGAGGATCATATCTACTGGTCTTAATTTCCGTAGATACAGTGGTCTTAATTTACGAGCCAGTTCAACCTGGAATACATGGAAAATGGGCCGCATAATCAAATTGCAACAATCAGAAAGTGGAGTAATCAGAGAAGCGGAGGTCAGATTGCCCAACCAAAGAATCATTCGAAAACCTGTGAACCTCCTAATCCCACTAGAAATAGGAGAAACAGAAGAACAACAAGCGCCTGATACAGGAGGAAATATAAAGGATCCCCCAAACGAAGACTCAAAAGAAGCAGAGCAAAGCTTAACACACCGCTACAACCTCCGACCAAGAACACGTACTATCACAACGGTACTTACTCCTAAAATGGCACACGACCCACCCACCACCTAGAAAAAACCAAAAATCGAGAGGTTTTCAAGAATACAGCCCGCAAGAAAAGAAAAACGAAGCACACACCCTATCCTATTCATAAATGATGTTCCAAACTGTTCTCATATACTGTATTCTGCTGTAACTACTCAATTCTACTATATTCTGCATGCAGGCTGTATTCTATTCATTGTCTTCGTACAACTACGATAGTCAATGCAGAAACAGCCCAGAAGAGACTTCCTCCAAAGTCGCAGCAAACGCACGTTTTGGCACAACTGGCAACAAAAAACCACCTCCACAAGCCGAGGAACGCTCCCACTGCTATCTCCTTCACATGCATATTCTTAACCTCGTAAGCATTTCGCTCTCTGTCCTACAGCTATTCCCTATCACTTCTCCTTCAATTATTTTCTCTCAAGTGCACAACCACTCATTGTAAATTTCGTTTCAGCTGTAGAACAGTTGCTAGGCTTAAAACCATACTCCGTGCCATTATCTTAAGTCGCGGCGGGGAGCATAGTAACTATTCCTTAAATAGTTCCTATTTCTATGTTACCTTATGCCTTCTACAATAACAGTTTTACTTGTAATCGTTATACATCTATCCTCGCATGTAAATTGTCTCCCAGCTACCGTTTCAAACATTTGCCTCGCAGCTCGGCTAGAAAAAGATACTGTAACTTCTTTGTTTCTCCGCTCTTCTTTGTCCGTTGATTCGGTCGGTGAATAAGCTGCCGCTAGCTGCATGTACTTTCAAGCAATAGGCAGTTCCGATGCACTTTCTGTGTGAGCCTGTGTATGCCCTTCACGAACTCTTTGTACAAGAAATTGTACTAGCTGAAAAAGTACACAACCGCTCTTTGAGCACTATCTCTGATTCCCTCCGTAAAACTTCACCCATCACAGACAGAATATAAGGAACACTATTAGTCATCACGAGCAGTGCCGAGTCTCCTTTCGGGCAGTGCCGAGTCTTCATTCCGACACTGCCTGTTCTCCTTTAACACAGAGTCTGCCTCCCAATCGACCAGTATCTGTCCTCTAATCCACGAGTGGCTGTCCTCCGATCCGTCAGTGTCGGTCCTCCAATCTATCCGTGCCTAGCTTCCTTCTTTTGCATCACTTGTCCTCATCTTAATCGGATATATCCAATTAACCACCTGTCATCACATATTACATACTATTATTGTGCTGTTGTTATTGCTATAAACTGTTATAACCCAAACTCGAGGTTGTCCACGGCAGTTACGGCAAAAAAGTCCCGCGTGGCTAATTCATACAAAGTCGAGCATTTCACGTACAGTTGGCGGACAAAAGACAAATCCGTCCAACTCCCTCATCCACTGGTAAACTAACACAAAGTGTGCAAGATATAGAAATTCTTCATCAAAACAATATTCCTCTTTCAATAGATCCGATCTGCAGCACTATGTATCCTAAAACCCTGCTCGGTAGCCGAGATGTGCCGAAAGTATTAGATAAGGGAATACCTCTGAATAATACATTGTCGTCGGGATTGACACTAATCCCATCGAGACACGGCTACCTTATAACAGGAGGCACATAGGAGCAACAAAATGAACCGGACATTGATATAGTTCTCACAGCCAGGTACCACGCAAGCCTCTAATAAGATAACCGAATCGATGGAAAACCCTTGAGCATTCGAGTCACCTGCTGATAACGAATTTACGGGATCCAACAGAAAAGAGTTACAACAACAAAAAACGGCGATCTGGAAACAATTTCAAGAAACGACAGAAAAACGAGAAGACGGATACTATGCGCGTCTTCCGTGGAAAAACGATGTAACAACGTTCCCAGACAATAAATCCATGGCAGTGAAACGATTACAAGCAATAATCATAAAATTTAAACAGGATCACAAGATGCTGTAAGAGCACCATGAAACAACTGTAAGTCAATTACATCAAAACATCATCGAAGAAGCTGACGAATCTAAACCATCGGACGGTTCAGTCATACACTATCTTCCACATCACATCGTGCTCACGCTACACAAAGAAACGAAAATAAGAATTGCTAACGACGGGTCGGCCCGCGCAAAAGAGACTCCATCATTAAACGAGGTACTTCACCAAGGACCCAATTTTTTGCCTCAAATATGCGATATTCTGCTTCGATTCCGCTTTGGCAACATCGTAATAATTAGCGATGCTGAAAAAGCCTTTCTACTAATACTATTGCACGAACAAGATAGAGATGCCACACGATTCCTTTGGATGCGCGACATCTCAAAACCATTCGAACAACAGAATATGGTCACCTACAGATTTATACGCGTTTGTTTTTGACTAAACTGCTCACCATTCCTCTTAGCAGGAACAATCAAGTATCATTTAAACCACTGTTTACGTCACCCAAAGTTGGTCGAAGATCTCGCCAACAACACATATGTGGACAACGTCATCCCCACGACATCAGTACAAGAGGCATTTAAGATATATAGAAAATCAAAGCGAATATTCCGCGATTTGAGCATGAATCTCCGCGAATTTGCTACTAACAACCTCATGGAACAAATGCCTCAAGAGGAATTGTCAAGGAACACCACCCAAAAAATTTTGGGAGCAAAGTGGAATTCTCAAGCGGACAAACTCTTCGTCTTATGCCAATATCCCCAAAAACCGAAACTGACAAAACGAGCAATCGCCGAGCAGATAGCCTCTATTTACGCTCTCTTGGGATGGATAATCCCACTTACACTAAAAGAAAAATTGTTCCTCCAGCACCTATGGAACTATGAGTACACACGGGATTCATTACTTTCAAACGAACATCAAGAAAAATGGAACAAAATAGTAGATGCTAATAGATTTGAAGCCAATATCCCACGAGAAATCATCCAATGAGTGCTCCAACTCAACTAGTTCTTTTCGCAGAGGCAACCAAACAGTGTATGGCCACTTGCGCATACATCGTCTCAAACAATCGCAGCTACTTATGGGTAACTCCAGGCTATCTTCACGCAAGGATAACCTTACTATACCAAAACTCGAATTAAATGCCTTAAAAATGGCAACGCGGTTAGCTCAATCTATCCACGAAGCTATGAAAAGCCACACCATCGGCATAGATATAACGATCTCAGATTCTGGGGTAGCTCTTAGATGGATAAGATCCCAGAAAATCGCAAACACACACGGAACATTAATGAAAAGTAGAGTAAAGGAAATACAACAAATAGTGAAAAATCTACCCACACCAATTCTATACCTCACTGGCCAACTAGCACAATAACGAATTAGCATGAATGTACAGAAGACGAAGCATATGACTCTCAGAGAATGTAAAACCTACATTTTTTAAAAATCCACAGCATTTTCAGGTATGAAAGCTTTACAATTAATTTGTAGAAAACAAAGTGGAAAACCATTCTTCAGACAATGTCAACTGTGGCGGTCAAGACACCGGTCAAAACCAACTCTTAAAGGGACGGAGGAGACTAGGAATTTCTGTAACTTACAGTCAAACAACTCCCTCTGTTACTATTAGTTTCTGTCGATGCTTTGTTCTCAATGGTCGGTGTGATTCATGATTATTCGTCCAAGGACCAAGAGAATCGTTTGAGTAGTAGTCCATTGGATAATGCGAAGAAGGAAGTGACACCTAAACATAATACTTGCGCAGTGATACCTTTCATTTCAGCCGATGACAATGCATTTGAAGAAGGCCAGGTGTTACTGGTTCAGAATTTTCTAGATCAATGTTTAAAAAGCACGACGGTATACTTCAAAGAGTCCAAACTGGCCTCATCAAGAGCAACCATAAGCTCAAATGGAGACAATAATGGCTTCCTAAATTCAGCACCCCAGTCAATGGATAAGCGCGGACATGCTACTTGCACCCAACTGAAATAAACATTTTAAATCCAATTATAAAGACATTCAGAACAAAAAAATACAAACCAGTCAACTTCTTCGAATTTGCCCAACTTCTGAGGAAAAATCTCGGAAAGAAGAACTCGAACAAACTTCTTATTTCTACTAATTAACTTTCTTTCAAGTTCCTGAAAAAAGTCATTTGAAGTGCTGACTGTGAAAACTTTCTAGACGACGATGAATACGAGTACCCAAAGAAATTTTACATGTTTTCCAAAAATGCTTCTAAACTGAATTTTCGTTTCAAACCAAAATAGAACACATTCCAAAAGAAAAAAGTGCACATACTTGGACAATCTTGATGTTGCCTTGTCGACCAAGAGTTCCTTGGATCAAACCAAATGTAGTACATCTACGGGCAACATCGATTGCTTCTATAATAAGGAAGTGTAACGAAGTCAGTGCATCGGAGAGGTTATACTCTACCAGTAATTAACAACAGTACTCGGAGAACACTGAATAGAACGACGCTATTATTGCATTATAGTTCATACCTTTTCTATTCCTCATCAAAACGTTAAAGTCATAGCGCTCTCGCGTAAATTTCCTCGAATAGGGGTCATATTGATAGGCCATAACATCAGGATTATGAATCATTAAGGATTCAAGATGAAATCTGCCGTCACCAAGATATCTAAACCAGTATGCAACTGGAAATAAGAACAGTATCAAGACAAAAAGCCACCCTACAAGTAATACTTCACCATTCCTATATAATCAATTTAAACACAACCATGTGGGGGCAAAAAAGAACTTACATTACTGCGTCACAACTATTGTCGAGTCGTGGAGATGTACAACCTAGAATTTCCCCCGGACTCAATGGTTTGCACTGTGGAAGCACTATTTCCAAACCAGTAGTGTTTTCCAAAGCATTGCGCACTGCCTGAGACAGAAACATAAGATCAGTCATAATCAAAAGTAATAGACAAAACAAACAGTCTGACAATAATAATAACCATGCCTGAAGTGACTTCACAAACTGAATTGTGCTGACCAGGCCTATTCGACATGGGGCAGTGAAATTCGATCGAATACAGTCCACGAAGTTGGTGATATTAACGCCAATACTGACGAATACATAAAGCATAGCGATTCCTTCAGTATTTTGTATTGGAACAAGGCAGCTGTGACCATAATGAACCAGTAAGTCGCATCCTAAATTAGATCAAATTTAGCAACTAAAATAAAGAAATATGGAAGACCTGAGAAAACCGTCTAAGACTAGGACGGCACTCAAGAAATTCGTAATAAAGTTGTCTTCCTTCACTGTATTGAGCACGATCTTGCACAAAATCGCCAAGCACATGTGACTTCTACGCGGTTACGCTCGTTTTAAATCGTGCACCATGTCAGCTTGCAGTTGATTTTCGATCAGAGATATTCTCTGGATGAGAGCAAACAGTCCAACCACATTTACCCTATTGAGCATTTCCTACCCAGTACTAACCAGATCGGTCGCGTTTCTCATCGAATGACGAATTGCAGCTGTTTGTCATTGTTAACAAAACCTCCATTCGAAGGGTATCACGGGTACGGCCGATATGGGAGGATTGAACGTATTAATATATTTTAAAGAGTTTTGCTCGACCTGTACAACTAAGATATGTGAACACCTGGCCTAACGACTTTCCTCTTTCCGTATCCCTTAAAAGTGTTCGAGATTTCCATGCGGAAGCATATCCATGAGAAGACGTATGAAGTGCATCACCATCGTGGTGTTTGGAACCCACTGCTGCACATCACAGCCCGAGCACCCAGGAACACCTTCCAGCCACGACGAGACGGTAGACCATTGGCAAGACAATTTAATACTAGTCAAAACAAATTTTATGATGCGTGAAATACAGGATTACCTAAAGACTTTGCAGTATAATCGTCGACGCAGCAAGCTCCATACGTTACATCCCCCATGATTACGGTAACGCACCCAGTATGCTTTTCAAGAATACCAGCAATCAATCCCGAGTATATTATCAAGCCTTCAGGAAACTGTAGTGCAACTGAAAAATCTCCAACAAACAATTAAAATCCGAAAAGAAACTAGGCGAACTTCACCTTGTTTGCTATTTGTTGAACGAATTTTCCAAATCGTCTTCGGTATTTCAAACGAATAGTTGGAAGGAAGCTATAAAAAAATGGATTCAATTATCCATTTACTATTTTGATATCATGTCACATGATATTGAACACGGCTATGAGAAAGGCGAAACGAAGGACACGCAAGATGTGGTGGTGAACGGATTAGCTCCAGAACGGGGATATAACGTGTTCGATCCCCACCGCACACACCAGCGGTCCGCCGTTTTGCAAATAAATATCTCAGCCTCATACTAATTATATTTTGACATCGTTATTCATCTTACAATCTCCATATCACGCAACAGACATTCATCGGACGCTATCTTATCAATTTCTTCTGCAAGGCGTACAGGCCCACGGGAAGTCATTTGCGGACTATGCTGAAAACTCTTGGATATTCGCACAAAAAGACTTTCGAAATAGAAAAAACACTTGTTTCTAAGGATTATTCATGATTAGTCAGCAATTTATTGGTTATTATAGAGCAATCAACGACGGAAACTGACTGGAAAGTGTGTGCTATGTCTCACATAGAAACTTCCAATCCCACTCAAACTAAGTGATCAGTCGAAAATTCAATTTCTAGAAAAAAGGAGAACAAAAAAGTCCAATGAAGTGTGTAAAATGTTTCTCACAACACTGTGAAATATAAGAGATGGCTTAAATGAAAAGAAAATTATAGCAGCGATTCAAAAAGTCAAAGGGTTTAGCGTTAGTACTCGTGCATGTGGGGCGCGTGTAGTGGAGTGGTCGGAAGCACACTCTAATACCCATAGGGTCGATCTCCACACCACAGGCCCACCAATTCCTCTATCTCTCAGGGGCAGCAAACTAATATCAGCCTTGTCTCGGAGGATACCTGCTTGGCCAGATAGAGCTTTTATTCGTGTACGCGAAGGCTTGATGGGCCATGGGCGCATTTCACGTGCGCGCCGCAGTGGCGCCTCCAACTACTGCGCCACACACGCCTTGAAAACGCTATACATAAAGTAAATAAATACTTCTTTAATTTGATATACTAAATAACTTGGTGCGGTGCAGTGGTTGGAGGCGCCACTGCGACACACGTGGAATCGATTCCTGCGCCCATGGTCCACCAAGCCTTCCATCCCTCCGGGGTCGGCAAATTGGTACCAGACTTGTCTGGGAGGATAGCAGCACTGGCTCGATACATCGGCAGGCCACCGCGAGTCATTGTAAAGGCCAGATATGCATTCAATCACCTCCAACGATGCTTAATGAAGTCGAATGCATGGCGTATCCCTCAGGGATTGATCAATGCCGAGAGCTTTATCCTTTTTTTAAATAACTTGGTTTCATTCTAGCCTCTAACATTGACTGGACTTTGTGCACCCTAAAGAAATAATATGGTATGGCTACCAAGAATCTCCCACTTTAAGAGATCCCCAGCCGGTAAGTCGCGAGACTACACGCCGCATCCCTAGGTGGAGGACATGGGTTAAACGCGTACGAAAAGCAACCTTTCGCGTTCCTGAGATGCAAATGGATCCAAGGGATAGACTCTTTGCTTCTACTCCACATATTTGGCACAAACCTCTCTTTACATAGGCATCTTGATGCATGTATACATGGGTGTGTCTGATTTGCACAAATTGTACTGTACAATTCAATTCTACCAAAACTCTGCAAAGGAGGTGATTAGGAGTCGTCTACAACAAATAAACACTAAGCCCACTCCAGGAGAGACTCGCAACAACTCTTGAGTATTTCCAACACCATGTTAAGAGCTCAACAAGTTATGTGTAACTACCACAGCTAAACACGATAAAACAGGTAGACCTCATTCCCGTGACCCCGAAATAGCCTCGATACAGCAGCGTTGGTCAGGACTAGCACGGAGGTGCCAAAATCTGAGGCCCATTCTAGGCTACCTAAATCATAGTGGACTAAGGTTACGATCCGTACCTACACTGCATGCCCGCCTGGATCTGAGTCCTTCATACAGAACCTGATGATGGAGGAAAGAAAGATAAGGTACGACATCACCGTACCGGCTGAGACGAGAACACACAGCAAATTTACGGCCGTCTATGACACCGCGGAAAAACTGTTCTTCGGAACACGTGGCACTAGAAGAGCCGGCGCCATCGGCGTTCTAGTCAACACGAGTTTGGTCGTGAACATCGATCCATTCGAAGAGGTAGCAACCCAAATAGGACAGTTACTATTGAAAAGATGTGGACTTATATCGATTTTGGTCGAGGTCAAAGCGTTCTGTATGGACTTTGGAAAGCTCTAAAGAAAAGGCTACGTTTTCTGTATGGTAATCATTGGCGGTTTCAGTTCTAACGTTGAGCTCAGGAAAACGTTAGACGGCAATCACATTGAGATCCACAGATTTGAATGAAACGAACAGGGTGTGCAGCCGTTATTGAACACGTAGTGGAAAGGACCACGCGAGGAGTATACCGTGTCACATAAGTGAGGAAAGGCATCCGAAGCGTCGACGTGCGTTAACGATCAGAAAATCAAAGATGCCATTCTACACTTCAAACTGTCGAAGATAAGATGGGGCAGACACGTTATGGGCATGAACGATAACCGATGGACAAAAGCCGTTAGTGACTGGATTGTTCGGGATATCAAACGCGCAGCTGGAAAACCACCAACCCGATGGTCAGAGTCCTTCACGAAAAGCCTAGGAGAAAGCTATGATGCTCAGTGAGTCCGTAGAGCGACCAGTACCCCATGTGTAGCTCTCGAACACGACAGAGAGAAATGGAAGATCTACTGGCGTTCGCTTGGGTCACGAGACGACCAGCCAGAAGGCAGGTGATATAGACCACCGTATGCTTGACAGTAGCCAACAGAATCCCTCGCCCCTTCAAAATCGTAGCAGAACGTCCTACTACGAGTGATACAACACTAACTGGTCAATCACATTAGCCCACCTAAGTTCAAGGTTACCACGAATTCACAAGAAGAACAGAAATGTGGGTTGTCACTACTGATTATTCAGAATGGAGCCGAAGGCAAGCCTGTAAGGACGATGTAGTATTACGCACTTCATACGACTAAAGTAAAAAAAAATAGGTGAACGAATAAATGGGAAAAGCTTTACCAAAGGCTCAGCAGAAACACTACGTTTCGGTATGCTATTGAGCAGGGATTGTCAGCAGAGCGCGTTTACTCGAATGTCATTTTTTTGTGCTAATCCATTTTGTAATGGAATGTGTTTTTAAAACCGTTTGTTTTATTTCTTCACAGTGCCATTGTTTCGCGGAGTTTTGTATCCTTTGCAAAGTATCAGTCAAGTCTTCAGAATCGTTTACATCGTTTTCTTAGAGAAAAAAACACCTGAGCGTATTCGTATTCGCAAACTCATTGTTTCTCCCAGACCACTGTGTTCCATGCCATCCCAGCTGTTTTTGAGTTTTCCATAGATGCAGTTTTCTGTTTGCAAGTTCTTCACTGTCGGTCGTTATGTTCTGTTGTTGTTCTCTGCTGTGTTTGACGAAGGGACAAATTTGATAACTGCAGTGGTGGCGGTGATGCCTGTATCCCTTTGCGGTTGGGAAGTGATTCCCCTATACCAGTAGAGCGTATAGCGAGTAGCATGTGACGTTTTTTTATCTAGCGTTTCAATATTTGACAAGTCTCACTGCCGACATGCTTACACTGCCATTGGAAATATTTCTGTAACACCCCTCTGTCTGCACTCTCTAAAAGTCGTATCTGCAATCCCGTCATAAACAGATACACATAAATCTTAGTAATTTCTTCCACGACCGACTTTCTGTTAACCTCGGCATTGATCAAGTAATTCTTTGTATTCTTGTTGAGCAAACGCGAGGTGTTATTATTATTCTTTATTCACAAATAAGCTGACGTTTCGGCGAACTTCGCCTTCTTCAGAGCCTGGAAAGGTCAAGTTGACAGCAATCCACTCGGTCAAACGCCTCCATAACCAAACAAAGAAAACGCTAAACCAAACGATTTCAATCACAATGAACACAGCTTTGCACACTCACCGCTTTCTATGAGGCTTCCACTGGTTATGCCGCGTGGAGAACAACCGCATAGGATTCATATGGAAGCGTAATGTGCCCTTCCCATCAGAATAACAGGCCTATGTACTACCCAATATCAGGTGTGATAATGAGGCATTCCTCCCTGCGGTTCATTCTCGGATTCCTGGAATTAATCCAGAACGCCTCCAGTGTTTTGCGCGCTTGTGTTTTCGCCTCCTGTGCGAGGATCGTGACGCGTACTTCAAAGTCCTCCTGCTCATGTCTCTGGGTCCTATGCGTGCCTAGTGGGGTATTTGGCTTACGTTTGCCGACTAGGTGTTCTTTTATGCGGACACAGAGGGGTCTGCCCGTTTCGCCAATGTATTCGTCTCCGCACGCCTTACATGAGATCAGATAAACTGTACCTGAGCTCATGCAATCACCGTCTCTTCCATTAGGGCAAATTATGCAATTTTGCGTTGCACATAGACGGTCATATAGGCGGTTACGAACTAGCTGGCGTCTCAGATTACTCGGTGGCATTTCAACTACGTTTACCGAGTTCTGTAGACCTACCCTTCTTAAACAGCGTTTTATAGCTGCGCTTACATCATTTGAGATGAAGGGTAGGAAGGTTTCGGTTCGGTTAAGGTTTCGCCGAATCGTCAGCTTATTCGTGAATAAAGAATAATAATAACACCTCGCGTTTGCTCAACAAGAATACAAAGAATTGGTAATTTCTGTAAGGAATGCTGACAATACTACTGGTGCTTTTACGTCCGTATGTACGTTGTTGAGCCGCTGTCTCGGTTAACGGGATTCTCTTTGAGCGTGTTGTTCCAATTGATGGGTTCACTTTTTATTCAGCTGGACAGATTGGAATGACTGGACGGTCGCTGATGTTGTAGCTTGAGTGGGTGGTGGTGGTCGAAAGTTATAGTGGTGGTTTGAAGATTCGTGTCCGCTCCGATCCTTCGGGACATTTTCCCGGCTTGTGCTCTTTCTGAACTTGTGCGGAATGAATTCTTCGAGAGAAGGTTAGAAAGTTGTTGTTACTTGTCCGAGGTCAGAGGTTATAGCGTTGATTTCGAGTTTCGACTGTGCTTTGCGGATCCCGAGTCGGAGAAATTCTCTATGGTATTACAAATTTCTGAAATTCAAATGTAGTGCTCTAAAACCAACATAGCGGGATTTTAGTTATATTTTAGTTTGTTTCAGAAACAAAGGGTGCATGTAGCGCAGTGGTCCTAGGCGCTCTGCAATACATATGGGATCAGACCCTGCGCCCTTGGCCCACCAAACCTTCCATCCCTCCAGGTTGGCAGACTGCTACTAGACTTGTCTGGGAGCATAGCAGTACTGGCTCGATACATCGGTAGGCCACCGCGAGTCATTGTAAAGGCTAGATGTACATTCATACATATCCAACGATGCTCCATGAGGTCGAATGCATGACGCATCCCTCAGGGATTGATCAACGCCGAGAGCTTTGACTTATTTATCCTTTAAAAACGCAGTAGTGTTGGAGGCCCACTTTTGGGTTAACACGACTCGTGGTGGCCTACCGATGTATCCAGCCACTGCTGTTATCCTCCCAGGCAAGTCTGCTGCCAATTTGCCGACCCTGGAGTGATGGAAGGCTTGGTGAGCCATGGGTGCAGGGTTCGATCCTATGTGTGTTACAGGGCGCCTCCAACCACTGCGCTACATGCGTCATTTTTCACGGAACATCGATAAAATGTCGAAGTGTCATTCTTAAGTTGTGTTTCATTGTAGGACGCCTTGCCTCTTAGATGATGCAAGTTCATCAGTTATTTGGCAAGCCATCTTTACATTGTGTCGGCTGCCATAGTAATGGAAAAACATTGTCTCCTTCGTTTTCGACGTTCTTTTCTCTTTGTAATAACATCGGTCTATTTCAGGAATTGATAATGCTAGATAAATACCGTCAACATGGTACGGATTGGCAAGAGCTCATGGTGCAGTGCTTACTTAAAAGCTCTTGCAAAGCCGAACGAGGACGTTCTTCTCTTAGAACTTTGTCTTTAACTCTTAGATATTTGAATAATGCCTCCACGAGTTGCGACCTTCTGCACACTAATCATTCATTTGATTCTAATAGAAAAGAGTATGTTTTTTCCTAAAACGTAGGATGTACTGAGGTCTTCCTTCTAAGCCAACACTGTTTCTCTCGTTGTCGAATGTTGCCAATGTAACCCAGCAGTTGTTGCATGTCTGAAAACTCCGTGGTTGATATCTCATTTGAGATATGCTCTAGAATCATGGGTGAGGTTTAATGTTTGTCATTACGCTTTCCCTATCCTTTTAGACAAGAACGACATTGTGGTTGATCTTAAGATGCTCAAATCTTTAGAATTCTAATGCCGTATAAAACGTCCACCAGAAAGCCTCTGGTCCGATACAAGCAGAAACAGTGTCATACTTACAGACAGGCGAAACGAAGGACCCGAATGGTGTGGTGGTGAACGCGTTAACCCCGGGAAGGGTAATAGCGCGTTCCTTCCCCACCGCGGACGTACGCGTTTCGGAGTTTTGCAAATGTATCAACATCATTGTGGTTATAGTTTACGTAATATCTGGCGTGAAAAACTACAGTGGGTAGCAAATAAAAAGTTAACATTGCGATTTCAACTACAGCCTTGAGTTAACTGGGTTCGATGCAGATATACGTTCCCCAGATCAATCCTGTTGCCGGGTGTTAACTGATAGCGCCCATACGTCAAGAACATGGCTAAGAGAAAGGCAGAACGAAGGGCCGGCGTGGTGTGGTGGTGAACGCGTTAGACCCCGGACAGGGTAATATCGCGTTCGTTCCACACCGCAAACACCTGCGGTCCGGAATTTTGCAAATATCTCATCATCACTATAGTAGTATCCTACTTGTTTTAGTGTTCGACCAATAATGAGATCCGCTGACGCTAATAGAATGTTTGTTAGTGTACAGGATTAAGCAATGTTATTTCTGTTGACTTGTTTTAACTGGGATCTTTAGTGCATATTCATGTCGTGCGTTATATGCATAACAATTCCCACCTATGTTAACTTTTTATTTGCTACTTACTACAATTTTTCGCGGCATGGTACTATGTGAACTACAACCACAATCATGCTGAGATATTTGCTAAACTCCGGACCGCATGTGTATGCGGTAGGGACCGAACACACTATTACCCTTTCCGGGTGCTAACTCGTTCACCACTACACCATGCGGGTCCTTCGTTTCGCCCATCTCGTAGCTAGTTTTTTATCTGTCTTTTGCACTTACTAAAAGCGTTATAAATGTGTACCATGGCGGGTCTTCTGGGGAATTCCAAGGCAAGCAGTTACTTCGATCAATCCTCTTGCTCTAGTCTCCGGTCCTTACAGCACATTCTTCTCATTTAACTCCAATGTTTCTCTCATTTCATTCGTAGACCTCTGTTGGACCGCACTCGATATTCTTATGTGCTGTGTTTTAGTTCCAAGCAGTGTTACTTGCGTGCATTCCCGTATTTGTTTTAGAAGACTTTATGGAATGCTAGCTGGTTGAACGATGATGGAAGAAGACGTAACGGACGATCACGGAGATGCACCTTCAACAACAACTCCACTGCTTTATCCCAATAATGATGGTATCTATGTTTCTTGTGTTGTTTTATTTTGCTTTGCAATTCTAGTCGGGCTGCTCTGTAGAGCGGGGGATTTGTCCCCTCAGCAAGGCCTCCAAAGCTGAGGAGTCCAGCGTTCCATCAGGAAGCCCAGCTAAGAGTAAACCAGTACCAGGATCCACCACCGTTTTGGTACTAAACTAGTCTCATGGTAGCAAATGTCCCTCTGATCCACGAGAGGAGCGACTGCCTGTGGTTATGACTACCTGCGGCACTTTGGCCAGCCTGTTCTCGAGACCGCAGGGAACCACATTGGTCAAACCAGCAAAAGTCCAAAAATGGAAGTTAAATTGGCGCCGCCCGCATAGCCAGTGAGGACGAGCCGTCGAAGTATCCAAACGTTTTACCCTACTACTTTATTGTGCACTCTCTGCTATTTTAGATGGACTTCCACGAAAAATGTTGGTGGTAGTTATCCTTCTAGCTGTGAATCTTCTGAATTATATGGATCGCTTCACAGTTGCTGGAGTCCTTGGGCGACTTCAAGATTACTTTCATATGGATGATAAACAAGCTGGCATGCTTCAGGTATGAAACAACATTATGAGATTCATGCAAAACTGCTTTTTTCTAAGTCTGAAAGTTTTATTTTGCTAAATTTTGCATTTTTTAGACAGTTTTCGTCATTTTCTACATGTGCCTCGCTCCAATCTGTGGCTATTTTGGAGACCGTTACAATAGAAAATTTATCATAATTGTTGGTATGGCCATCTGGATTACCGCTGTTGCTCTGTCAACATTGGTTGGACGTGATGTTAGTGCAGTGAAAATCCAATTCATTTGTATAGAGTTAGGGTGTTACTACTTGGAAGAGGTACTTTGATACTTTGATGGCCCGTTTTCACTAGTTGTACGGTCCCCAGCACAATCTCAATATTTTCCAGAGGTTTGCTAGTTTAACCATTGTAGTTTCCTGGTGTCCCGAGATCAACCTGGCCAAAGTCTACTTTAGTCTAGTCATCACCACCACAGGCAGTTGCTGGCCTTGTGGATCAGGGGAGATTTGCCATCATGCGATTAGTTCGATACAAGAACGTTGGTGAATCCTGGTATTGGTTTAGTTTTGGTTGGGTTTCCTGATTGAAAAGCCGGACTTCTTCTCAGCATAGGAGATCCTGTTGAGGTAGGTTGAATCTCCTCGATGTACATCGCAGCCCTACATGCCGGAACACCTCCAGCCACTATGAGGCTATTAACTGTTGGGAAGCTAATAGGATAAAATGAAAAAGCGAAATAAAATAACACAAGAAACATAGTTACCATCGATACGTATTCTTTCTTTGATGAGCTTACACGAGGTTGATAATAATATTTATTATCAACCTCGTGTAAGCTCATCAAAGAAAGAATACGTATTGATTAAGCACACCGAGGTTTAAGGAAAGTCGGTTTCGAAGCATAGGTACCATCATTATTGGGATAAAGCAATGGAGTGATGTGGATTGTTGGATTTACTTGTGTCTTCCTTTCAGTAGGGCGCGTGTGGCGCAGTAGTTGGAGGCGCCACTGCGGCACACACGTGGAATCCATTCCTTCGCCCAGGGCCCACCAAGCCTTCCATCCCTCAGGGGTCGGCAAATTGGTACCAGACTCGTCTGGAAGGATAGCAGCACTGGCTCGATACATCGGCAGGCCACCACGAGTCATTGTAAAGGTCAGATATGCATTTAATCGCCTCCAACGATACTTAATGAAGTCGAATGCATGGCGCATCCCTCAGGGATTGATCAACGCCGAGAGCTCTATCCCTTTATCCTTTACTCATTTCAGCACTTTAACGTATTCCTGCTTTTACGTGGAATAGTTGGTATTGGCGAAGCCACATATGCCACTGTGGCTCCAACTATTATTGGTGATATGTTTAGCGGGTCTATGCGAAGTACTGCTCTTATGGTTTTTTATTTTGCCGTACCAGTAGGCAGGTGAATGTGAAGTTTATAAAAATATTTTCTTTATCGCTATTCGACGTTTCCTCAAGAAGTTCAGTTCCTAGGGTAGTTTCTGAAACAGATGTTTTACTTCGGCTATTCTTTCATTTTTAAATAATTTCTTTGTTCAACTATTGCAAGAGAAGTCTCGAAAATCGGAAAAAGAGAGGAAAAATCTATTTTAAAATGTTGGGTAAAAAGTGTTCTACTGCAATGATGCTGAGATATTTTCAAAACTCCTGACCTCAGGTGTCTGCGATATGGATCAAACACGCTATTACCCTTTCCGAGGACTAGCGCGTTCACCACTACACCATGCGGGTCCTTCATTTCTCTGCTCTCTCAATTAGTTTTCTACCCAACAGTGCAATCAGCAATTACTCGTTAGCGAGATTGATCTGGGGAACACAAATCGACATTGGTCGCATCAGCGTTATTCGATTCTCACCGCAAACACCTTCGGTCCGGAGTTTTGCAAATATCTCAGCGTCATTGTGGTTTAATTTTATATGCCACCTTGCCGTAAAAAATTGTAGTAGCAGAAAATAAGAAGTATTTAAATCCATAAAGTGGCTGTTTCTGCTAGATCTTTTCTTCTGTCTTCGTGAAACAATAATCTAACTACCGTCTTAACATATCTCCCGTTTTGGGACTTGTGTAGCGCAATGGTAAGTGCCCCGCAATGCACACTGGATCGGCCGCCGCTTCGTTCGTGTACCTCGGGCTCACCAAGCCTTGCACCCCTCCCAAATTGGCAGATTGTTACCGGAATCATCTGATACTAAATAAAAAGAGTGATATAATATGATGGTAAGCCACCGAAAATCAGTATGTCGGCTAGATACTCATTCAGTCATATGGGTGATGCTTAACGGATGTGAATTCCTGGCGAACACTCAGCGATTGATCAACGCTGAGAGCGTTATCTTTCCTATCCTTTCTATCTCCTTCTTTGGGACTTCTGTAGCGCAGTTAAGTAAAGCACCGCAATGCACCTTGGATCGGTCACCACTTCGAACGAGCGCCTCGGACTCACCAGGCCCAGCACCCTACCCAAATAGGCAATTTAGTTCCAGACTCATCTAAGAGAATAAATAAAAAGAAGTGACTTGATACAATGATAAACAGCCGTCAGTCTGTTGGCAAAAAATGCATTCAATCATCACCGTGATGCTCAACGGATGCGAGTGCCTGGCGAACCCCGAAGGAATTGCTTAACGCCGGACGCTTTGTTCTATATCCTTTTTCTCCTTTTTTTTTTTGATAGTCCTTAACTTTCAAACAACGTTTGAATGCAGCGCCAATCGAAAATTCGACAGTCTTCAGTAAATGTTGATTTTTTTGACCATATTTATTTCCGATTTTGTCAGAGACCTATTCGTCCTACTTCTTGGAGGGTGCTTTCTATTTTTGTTGCGATCTCTGTGTGTGTCATGGGCACCTATGGAAAACAGAGTTTTTAATCATGGTCGTTTTTTTCTCAAGTTTATATCTAATAAAATAGTTCGCCTGGTTTTGAAAACATTTCAATTATAGTGGACTGGGATTTATTGGTGGCTCGGCAATTTCTCTTTGGTCTGGAAGCTGGCAGTGGGGTGTGAGGTCAGTGACTTTACTTTCAATACTTTGCGAGATGGTTTCTTATCACTGTTTGTAGACCAGTTTTATGTGCTTTGAGTGAACAAAATTTATCGTTTTTTGACTTCATGTTCAGATTTACTCCTCTTCTTGGCATGATCTTTTTCGTATTCATCATTGTTGTGCTAGAAGAACCCAGGCGAGGTCAATCTGAATATGCTGAAGTCGAACATAGCACCATCTGGGAAGATCTAAAATATTTGATGAGTGTGTGAGTTGAGGTTTTATAAAACAGCCATCCGCTTACTCTACATGGGCCCTTTTTCAAGTAAAACGTATGTTTTGACAACTCTTGGCTTCACTTTTGTTGTGTTCTGTGTGGGTGCTGCAAGTTGGTGGATTCCGCAAATGATGACCTTCGCTTACGGAATTCTACATCATTTGGATGATGTTCCGAAAGATGAAGTTGCTCAGTTAGTTTCTGTGCAGATGGAATTCTTTGCTGTCAAGGTTACAAATATGTAAATGAAATTTTTATAGCATTTCCGTCATATTTGGGGTGATAACTTGTAGTGCTGGCATAGTGGGCATCGTTGCAGGTACTTCTTTATCACAGGTGCGTTGAGTGGTTCGAAAGCAATAGAGTTGTCTACGAATACCGGTGTTTCCTTCTTCATTTTAATTCCTAGTGGATTAAATTTTTAAGCTACCGATTTCATTTCTTTCGTTCTCCTCCTCTCTCTTCTCTTCATCCTCAAAGATTCACAGAAAAATTCAACTTCATTTTTTTGCAATTAGTGTTCAGAGTAGAACATTTTAGGCCTGGAAAGAAGGTAAATGGTGCTTGCGAGTTTCACCCACAGCCGATCCCTTCGTATGTGCGGCTGGATCTTTCGTAGCAACTCCACTTTTCTTTTTTACTTTGTTGATAGCAAGCCACTCACTCAATTTTGCATGGGTATCGTTTTTATTGATAATTAAATTCATAGGTGTATGTGAACTGTTTTTGAGTTTGGTAGTTGTCCAGGCGCTCATGTTCGTGGCTGTTACCAGCATGTGCCTCAACTGGGCGTTGAATATGGACATTCTCATGGTACGTTTTTCAACGCAGCTTTTCTATGACTTCGAAACATATTCCGTATCTCTTAGGGGCGTGTAGCGTAGTAGTCGAAGGCGCCCTGCAACACACACACAGGATTGGTGCTTACGCCCCTGGCCCACCAAGCCTTCCATCCCTCCGGGATCGGCAAATTGGTACCAGACTTGTCTGAGAGGATAACAGAACTGGCTCGATACGTCGGTTGGCTACCTCCAGTCATTGTAAAGGCCAGGTATGCATTCAGTCACCTCCAAACGATGCTTAATGAAGTCGAGTGCATGACGCATCCCTCAAGGATTGATCAACACAGAGAGCTTTATCCTTTTTACCCTTTATTCCGTGTCTCGTTACTTCCGTCTTGTCTTTCTTTCTTCAAAGCCATGTTTTAGCGTGTAATTGTGCCAAATCGCCGCGCTTCTGCTACCGCCATTCAGACACTGATGGGGCATTTATTTGGCGACGCCTCTTCGCCGTATATTGTCGGTTTCATTTCTGATGCTATTCGAGGTGAATTCAATTCTGATATTTACGATAAAACAGTGAGCTTTTATGGAAACGTTATAGGTGATGAAAGTTCTTCGGCTGCCAAGTATTTTTCTTTACAAGGAGCTATGTTTCTTCCGAATGTTGTCCTTGTGTTGAGTATTGCTTGTTATTTATGGTCTACACTGCACATTTTGTATGATGAACACCAGGCCAAAATGGACATGCATGGTTAGAACTTGCTTCTCTTTTCTGAAATCCACTAGATCGGCTGGCTTTTATTATGTTATACAGTTTACTATTTGTCGGCTATACGTAAGTATCTTCAAATTTGGAACATTTTTTTCCCACAATGAAGTCGCCTAACCTAAAACCAACATTAGTTCATAGACTTAGGACTGTTAGAACTTTTACAGAAACAGTTATTTTCTGAAGACAAATCTTTAATTTAGTTTTGTTGCTTTGGAGAACTTGTAAGTAACCAATTTCGTAGGTGATTTATGCTAAAAAGTAGTTTCAGTGCATATATTTTCTCATGAAGGAGCAGATTTCGTTTCTCACGAGTAGAAACGTTGATGTTTAATCCTACAATTACTGATTGTGCTGATGCCTTCAATATGATTGTTCCAATCAACAAATCTAGTTTTTCAGTAAACGTATGGGGTAACGATGTGGAATCCTTAACTGCGAATGCCGAAGGTGGTTATGATGGAAGAAGTGTTGTATGGGAATCGTGACAATGACACTCTCCTCGTTAAGTCAATCACTCAGTTAAACACGTGAATTGGAGGGCCCTGAAGATGTCAAGGCAAAATTTAAGCGTCCTAAGGATGAAAATGAATTAAGCTTTTAAAAGCTGTTGAAAATCATACTACCTCATCACTGTCTGTTTAGTGTTTCTTAACATTTGGTCTGTATATGCTCTCATATTTTGTATACCATGATTTTCTGGGTCAACTAATGACGCAATGTAAACCGATATCCTTTGGTTACCAATACGCAACTTACTAGGTCAAACACTTCTACAGCACAAACAGATGAAAATGTGAGCGATAATTACAAGATTTACGGCTTCTCGAAAGCGATTCTGCCGAAACGTCAGCTACGATTGTGTTGTATGTGTTTATTGTATGGAAGTAAACGTATGCTGTTTAACAACCTCGCGATTGCTAAGAGAGAAAACGACGAATTCATATATATGTATGTTTGTAGAGTCATCTGATGCCCATGGAAGCGGTGGCAACGGTAATGTCAACTTTTTTTTGAATAAATAAGTGTATTTTCTGTGATTGTTTTTGTGTTCTGCTGAAAGAGGATTAGTTGCAACCTTAGTTATCTCATATCCATATGAAAGGTAGATGCACTAATTAATGAGTTTAACTGTATACACAGACTAATGCAAAGACGTCGGACTCAATCAGTTAACTTGCCGACAAGCAACCATGGTATGGCTTCCATGTCTTTTCAGTATTGAACTTGCCATTTTTTATTACTCGGAAATATCTAGATGTTAGTTCATTATTTGTTGGAGTGTTCGAGTGTTTGAACGAGATATCCTATGGGCATCAAATGTGGCTTTAAATGTAATCGAAGGACAAAATTCATATGTGAAAACAAGTTGTTAAGTATACATAATGTGTTGATTTTTTTTTAGAGTGTAACGATCCTGAATTGCAACTGGAGCGAATTCTTTCCCATCTATCTTATCTTCGGATAAACATTGACGAAATAGTTCTACCCGAGGAAAATCCCCTAATTGAAAGATTGTTCAGTGAGGGATCACTTTATGGGTAGGATTTACGTTGCCGCTTTGAATTTACTCTTTCCAGTTGCATAAAGTAGCGCTATGGCTTTTTTGTTTTATTCGGCTAACGTTTCGACGTCTTCGTTCACATGTACGCTAAGTGGGCCACCTGCATGCAGAAGGGTCGGGCGCAAACGGTTCAAACCCAGGTCGTCTTTTGGTCACGTATTCCTCAATTGATTCCTGGGGCAATCCAACTATTCAGATAACAGCATGACATCACGTAGGATGTGATATTCTTCTTCATTCGATCTTAACACTATGCACTGTTTCATAGTGGAAATGATTGACCAATCGAACGTTGTTGATTAGGCCAACTGTAATCCAATACTAACTGTTTTCTCATGCTTCCGAAATCTCGTACTTGGTGTCGGATTCAATTTTGACAAGTGGAACAATGCTTCGTTGCTTTAGTGGCACAAAGTTTTGTTGTAGGCTACGTATGTGAAACTTTAATGATCCACCGAATTTATAAATGAGATATTATCCTTTTTCTTCATGCTGTCTATTTTACCTTATCAGATTATCACTATATTTCAGGTTCAATCTCGAATACCAGTTCCCATGTTTAGAAAATATTTCGCGATCATTGAAAACTCCAATTCAAATACCAGCGAAAAGTTTCACTATGACGTCTATTCAATTTCGTCACAAACGTGTTGTTCTTTTGCAAATAACGCCTAATACGGTTCCCCTTTGGAATCAACATCGTCTCGTCATTCGACTGCGTATTCAATTGAATACTCAAGGAAAATTTTCGGTGAGTTGGAGTTAAGTTTTTTACATCCATTTTCAGATTTTTCAGTTTTAACTTTTATTCGCAGACAAGGTTGCTCGGATATTGTGTGGTTCCTCTTGCCGAACTCCTTATTCCTCCATTTATGATCTGTCGTGATTTCAATTTTGTCGCTGCTAAGGGGATGAAATTTGAAGGTTCTTCACTTGTACGTGGTGGAATCATTTATGTTTTACAGATATTATATGTCACAATTTTGTAGTTATACATCTTAATAGTACTTTATAGTAACCACTTAAGATTCGCATTGATCTTGGAAGTCGGGAAAAAAAGCTAATGGAGAAGCTCAACGAAATAAGAGATCCTTTGTTGGAGTCAACACAAGTAGTTGATGCAAGCAGGTAAACGCTTCAAAATGCTGTGGACGATTTTTTTTCTTGTATGAATCATAAGACTGGTTTCACTTTTGCTTTCTCTCTTTGCTTCTGCAATTACTATTACTGCTATACTTATACTGCCTTGCTTACTTGGACACTTGGATGACCCATCCTCCCCGGTTGTGTGGACGTCAACATAATTTTTATTTTTTCGGAGTTTTGCTGATTTAGCCACTGTGGTTCTCTGGAATTTCGAGGTCAGCCAATCCAAAGTTTGCCTCACGTCGTTACCACCATAAACAGTCGCCGTCCTTGTGGATCAGTGGGAGATCTGCTACCATGGCGACTAGTTTGATACCAGGTCTGTAGTGGATTCTGGTATTGGTTTCCTCTTAGCTGGGCTTCCTGTTGGAAACGCCGTACTCCTTCTCAGATTGGGAGACCATGCCAGGGGATGAATCCACCCGCTGTGAATCGCAGCCCGACACCCAGGAACACCTTCCCAACCACGATGAGTCGGTTAACCGTTAAGAGGAGTATTCTTAATTTATTCCACTATTCTCTGGAATTCAACAGTTCGTTCAGTGTTTTTTTTGTTATCCGTATGTTATTTTTTATTATCATTTAAGCTCCCTCAAAAAGCATCCAACCGACACTCATCGTTTACCGAGTGCCTTCCATAGTTCACGTACGAGTGAGAATGAACCTCCAATGTCAAAGCGTGCGTTAGTTGGTTAAGAAAATTGGTGTTCCTGCTTTTGTAATATTGTTATCTTGTGTTTCAGAAAAAAGTCTCTCTTCACAGCGAGATGTGAAAGGACCACCATTGCATACTTTTGCGTCCAGTACGTGTTTTTATTGAATCAATTCCTTTATTGTGTATGAGATCTCGTACTAAAATATGCACCCTCAGATGGGATTGCTACGAAGGACAAGGCTGTACCATTTCGTGAGAGGGCTTCTTCAAACCTTACCGATCTTTCTGACTCGGTTTTCGATGATCATGGTTCAGTCTGTGGTACTTCGCGCCCTACGGCTCCTTATGCAGATACCCGAAATTTAGCTGAACCGATGCCTCGTCGAGAATTCCGCCCAGCGGTGCGATCTGATACATCATCAAGTGTAAGAGAGAGGGAGCGAGCAAGTCCGGCGAGCAAGTGCTTAATACAGCTCACTGTCCACGAAGGCAGAGGTCTTCCTCTTGTTCAAGATGAAAGGTTTGTTTGTTTTTAGCTTTGTTGAAGCATGGAAGTTTTACACGTCTGCTCCATTCGAAGGGTTCTAGAAATCGCTATGTGTCGCCGAACTCATTCATCTCTGTGTTGGGAAGAGATGGGGAACTCCGTTCTACAGTTTGTGAGCGATCTCGTCGTCCGCTTTGGGACTGGACCGCACGCTTTCATATTTGTGGAGAGCGGCGCAATGTAATAGTGAAAGTATTCCATCACGACATTAATGGTGACAAGGTCAGACTTTACATTATAACAACACTAAGAATCATATAAAACATGTTGACAATTGAAAAGACTCGGAAAATCTGCTAAATTATCAGCACTCATCTTGATATGTTATATTATTGAAATTTATTTTTTCATGTATGACTGCATTCCGGGTTTCGTCAATAACACATTGAGTTTTCTAACCGGTCATGACATTTGTTTGGTTTTCGCGATATGCGTTGGGGACTTTAATTTGCATGTTCGTTGCTAAATCTTTTTTGGGTATTTTGGCGTGTGATGGCTTACTCTGCTTACTCTTGATGAACGACTAACTACAGCTTCTTCAATGTCCATCATATTTCCTTCGCAGACCCTCGGATTCGTGTCGATATCTCTTCCTATTGAAGACGCACACCGAGTTGATTATGAGATGGTGGATCTTACTGGGACAGCTAACATAAATGGAGAAGTGCCAATTATAACGGTAAATTTCTTTGTATTTGACATTTTTAGCTTCAATTTCACTGAGTAACGCAACACGTATGGGTACAAAATTGGGATAGTCCAACCTAAAAACTTTGATGCAACCACTTAATAATAATATTCTGGAGGTTGAATTTCAATATGCTTTGAAGAGAATAGACTTCGTAGAAATTATGGCTAAGTATTCCGTCAGTCAAATGGTCGTCAAGTTTTATGTGAAGACAAGCAATGTGCTGTTCAGCTGCTACTTAGGTGTAATTTTAGATGTCTATGGAGGCGAGTGAAGTGATTAGTCGTCCAAGTAGTAATGTTCGTATGCGATCTAGTTCGAGCTCATGGACTGAACCCATGTCATGTTCAAGAACAACATCACCTCACTCAACTTCAACTTGTCCCAATTGCCGACGCTTATTAAACGATAACTCACCTGTCATCACAGCCACACGTGAAGAGTTATCCGAAAAGTTGAAGTTTGTTGTTTTCTTCCCTGATGATTTTGGTATCCTACTAGAAAAAAGGTTGAAATGTAGTTTTTTGTATAAGATTAGCGAAATATAGATCACCTTCATTATTTTAACATTCTCTATTTAATACATAGAAAAATTGCGATTTGTGTTGTCACTTTTTTTCAGGAAGAATCTCGCAGATTTGGACCGACTAATTAGAACCATCATGGAATGATCTCCACTCACTCTTGGTGTATATTCTATTCTCAGTACCACTTTTTCACTTGATTTTTAACCATAACTCCCAGCCGATATTTAGACGTGCAACTACCCTTAAAATAATTTAATTCATGAAAACAACGAAATACCTAACATACAAAGAAAAGCTTCAATTTGTAACATTTCCATTCTCTGGAAGCAGTGGTATCTAGAAGAAAAAAATGCGTAGTGAGGTCTATTTGGGCCAAATGCGCCTATTATGCTGAGAGTTTTCTTAACTGCAGTCTACTCAAAGGACCAAGTCTAATGTGTTGTCTTACTGTCGTGAATGAATGAAATCGAAAATGTATTAGGGCTTAGAATTTTGAGTGATGGGTTTCTTAACGCTGCAAATTGTGATTTTTTTCTCAGTCACTTGTATTAATTTTGCCCAATCAGTAACTACTTATTTACTATAACACCTAATCTCTGTAACATTTAACTGAAGTTTTTTAACAACATTTAACGATTTTTAAAATATTTTGCTTCTGTTCATGAAGAACTCATGGTGTAAGGAGAGTTCTTGACCCCAAGTATTTAGTGCTTACAGAAAGCTGTGGTTAGGTAATCAAGTGGTCGAGCTAATATGGGAGACATTTCGAGTAGTACCTCACTTACAAATCTCTCTTAACATTTGAAGCTTACTTCGAACTTAAATATTCACTTTTGCATTTACTTAACATGTTCCAAGAACATTCTGTCGTGGTGAGATAGTTGTTGAATAAAAAAAAATTTGGTGGTCTTTATTTGTTGTCATGCGAAGATGTACAAAAAAGAATCCGGCTGGAAATAGCGCAGTGTGAATTAAGGCGATAAACGATGTCAGAGTCATCTTATGGAGAATAAGGGATGGGATTTCCAATGTTGATCATAAAATAGATAATGTTCGGATAAAGAGGACAAAGAAAATTTCGGTTCGGTACGGGAGGCTTAAGGGTTGTGTGGTGTATTCCATTCCAGTCGTAGCATCGTAGAGGTGACTGAATGAATATCTGGCCTGTGCAGTCATACGCGGCGGCCTACCGATGTATTCTCATCCTCTCAGAGAACTATGGTATCATTTGGGTGGCAGATTTGATGAATCCAGAGCACGAGATGGGGCCAACGACCAAACTTGTGTCTATTGCAGGGCACCTCTAACCGTTATCTTGGTTGGAATAATACCACAAATAAGGCTCTACTTCGAAATTTCAGCGCTGTAATATCCTGCGTATTGCGTAATATCATTAGGATTTAGGATCCAAAGCTGATTTTTCACAAACTGCTAGTAATTTTTCAATAGCTAGTGTACTTGAAATCTCGCAACAGTTTACCGCCTCATCGTGGCTAGGAGGTGTTCTTGGGTGTTGGGCTGCGGTGTCCAACGGGCAATTCAATCCCCCGGCATGGTCTCACAGGCTGAGAAGGAGTCCTGCTCTTCCATTATAAAACCTACCTAGGAGTAAACCGATACCAGGATCTACCACCGTCCTGACACCAAACTAGTCGCATGGTGGCAAATCTCCCTCTAATCCACAAAGGCTGCGACTGCTCGTGGTGGCGACGACTTGGAGCAGACTTCAGCCAGACTGACCTCGGGACTCTAGGGAAACATAATGGCTAAGCCAGGAAAAGTACGAATAACGGAAATTTTGCTGGGGCCTGCACAACCAACGAGGACCGGCCATCGAAGTATCCAAGCAAGTAAGAGTACTTTAAAAGTTCGAAACAATCGGCTCATAGAAGAGATTTTGCTATATCTATTTAGGTGTATGCATGTATTTTTTTAGTGTGTGTGTGTTTTTTTAAATTCTTGTGGAGGATATAACTTCGTTTTATTTTCGAAATGTAGGTGAGTTACAGAAACCCAAGATTTCGTCATTGTAATACAATAAGTCTTCTATTCTGCAGAGATAGACTTGTGGTTCTAACATTTTTATTGAAATTGATACAGTTCACTTTGGATATGTCGGCCTGAAATTGCAAGGGCACATTATTTACGTAAGGTATGAATGGGAATGAACTCAAATCGGCCCATGAGCGCTAACATGGAGATAATGGATATAGTAGTTGTCGATCCGTGTTTATCTGTATTTCATCTGCTAAAGATGCATAATCAATCAAAAGCTAATTGTTCTGTAGAGTTCCACGCAATTGAAAATTAAGATAAACGATTCGATAACAGACAGAGAACGTTATTGTATTCTTGATGTCCTGTTCAGTGTGCAGCCGATTGAGCTTTTCAGACGTTTAAATTACATAAGAACACGTGAAGAAATACCAGCAAAAAAAAATGACTAACACCATTATTAATGTAGAGAACAGCGATATAGGAGAGGAGGAGATAGTGCTCAGAATCCATCATCATCGATAGAGGAATGAAGTCGTAATTATAGAAAAAAACGAAATACACGTTCTCTCCAATAACGATGATAGGAAGAATTGCCTTAGAGCAGAAACTCATACATGGGAACTTATTTGAGCAAATACTTGAGTGGCCTCTCTTCATCAATAATGCAGCTCCGAGTACACTCCCCTTTTTCGCGCAATCATCGTCATGCTGGTGGTCTGCTTAGGACATTCGCAGGGCACAATCCGTGATTCAGAAATCGCTTCCGACTATGGTTACAGATGATTGACGTGAGCCAAGAACACGTCCACCCAAAGTGTAGGTGGTCGTCCTAGGAGACACCTGAGTTCTCGTGGAGTCCACTCCACTGTTCTCTTCTTCCACCAGAGGACCACTGACTTGAAAATGTGAGCGCGGAGTTTTGGACCCGTTAGTTGGTCAATGACAACTTTGAAAGACCCAAATATGGTGGTCCATGTCACCCTCTTGTCTAGTTCCTTCTCCATGTTCATTGAAGATCCAATTTACGCGTACGAGGTGGTTTCTATAATGAGAGTACCATCCAGTTTGGTCTGTTCACCTTCGCACCATGGGCATTTTATGAACTAGGTCTTCTGATTTATGTATTTTCCGACCTTTTCCCGCTTGGCTGAGCTTATTGATTTTCGTCTCTGCTTGGCTGGTATTACTTAAAAAGATGACTATGTCATCGGCAAAACGAAGATTTGGTAGGAATTTCCTTAGTAAATAAAGAGTTAGCACTATCAGATTAGTCTTCTTATCCTCTCGGGCAAGTTCGGTGCCTATTTGCCGACCGTAGAGTGATATAAGACTCGCTTGGTGAGCCCATTGCGCAGGTTCAAACCAATGATAGCAGCGGTAGGAACTACTGAACACTGTGGCTACACACGGTCCTGATCGTTTCATACCAAGTATAAGCCAATCAATCGAAGTTATTCTAAAACTAATGCCTTTGTGTTAAAGTGAAGGTCTGATTACACCAGAGTCGACATCAGTGAGTGTGACTTATGATACGAAAAGTCTCCATCGAAGTAATTTATCTCGTTGTCTGGACATTTTATCAAATTTGTCTTTCATATTCTAAGGCTACACTTTTGAATTAAATTTAACATTTTTTACATCGAATTTTTTCCGCCTTTCAAATTCTGTCTCTCTTTTTCTTGCTCTCCCCCCCTCTCTCTCTCCCCTCCTTTCCCACTTCCCACTCTTCCAGTTTTCATCTGCATCCGCTTGAATGATGTTTCCTTACTCGAAGGTGCCGTTTAAAGCAGCGCGCTTGTTGATCTATCACCATCTTATATGATCTGTTGATCTGTTACAGTAGTAGCGCATCCATGAGTAACCGATGTTGTGGATTAGCTGCAGGCATAGTGTGGTAGTATTCAACTATTTATTTAACCTCGGCGTAAATATTCAGTACTCTCTTGTAATATAAAGTCAACATAAGGTTGGCAAGGAATTTTACCAGGCTTTTTTTTTTTGGAAATTCGCAGTATTTTTTTTTATCAATTCGAAGAAGTAAGTGTAATCGCCGGGATGGCGCCAAATATGGATCCATCTTCTCAGCGAGCCGTTAGCGGTCGTAAGATAATCGCTGATCGTTAGACGATCCTAGAAAATCAACAATAACCATCTGAAAGCGTTAACTAAAGCCGGTCCATGTAGAATGGTTTCGTAGCCTTCGGTAGAAGCATGGGTAAAACAGCAGTTTCAGAACACTTCAAACGGAGTGGAACACGTCAAGTGACACGGAATAAACGAATGGCAAGAGAAATGGCCCCCATAAAATTTGTTGAGCTCTTCTCCTTTCACAAAGAGAAATGATCAGCTTTTTCAGTGAGTTATAAGATCTGGATAAAAGGGAATTTTCTTCATAAACCGACGATGTCCTGACGTTCAAGTTTGAGCGATGAAAAAGGAAGCACTAAAATGTGTTTTTCTCGTAGCCCGACTTGTATGGAAAGAAGACTGCGTTCTCGTTCTGGGCAAATAGAATCATCCACTACAGCTTTGTCAATTCTAGCGAAATATGTGCAGTGGAAAATTGCCTACTTGCCTTCATAACCCCTCTTCGCGTATCGTGCTGGTCCTAGCATTCTTTCCATTCTTTGTTTTGAAGCCGTAATTCACGAATGTAGTCGAACTCCTACGTAATTTCAGCTTCAACACAAGAAGCTGACACTGAGCGGTAGATTAATTGTACTAAGAAGTACAACATCGGAGGGGATCGCCTACATGTTCTCTCACGACGACGATTCCCCCACCAAATCACGTCTACGTACGACCATCACTTCAAAATTACAATTACTCTAGTCTGATACCTTAATCTGCGCTGTCTGGCAAATCCACTAGACCTGCTTTCCAATTCAAAACTACTTTCGTCGTTTTCACTTCTAACCATCAGGAACCAGCCAGCTGCCAAAAATAATTTCAAAAGGCTTGGTTAGGGTATTGAAGAGTAGGATTCAGCTATGATAGAATTAATGAAAGTACATTGTGAAATTTAGACTTAATAGAATCA
>MQTX01000192.1:234324-329601 GCA_009735665.1 Angiostrongylus cantonensis | reverse complement strand
TATATATATATAATCCCATGGAGTACTTCACCTATACAAATAAAAGTTTCCATAAAGGGGCTGGGTGGCGCAGTCTCTACGAGGAAAATAGTCGAGTGCTAGAAGTGCTGGGATCTCCACAGTATACGTGATGACGGGTAAAAAAATTGGAAAGGAAAAGTGTCGAATGAAGACTACACTCAGGTTATCTGTATGCCTCTAATGAGTATCTAATATGAGATCTAGTTCGATTTTTACTGTTAGTGAAATAGCCTGCAAGTGGTACAACACATCCATCCTCTTTTATTTCATAAGACGGGAGATGGACGTGGCTATCGAAGAGATCTGAGTAGTAATCGTGGATGATTTTCTCCATTGCCTTTCTGGACGCTGTTATTGTTCCGTCTGGGCGTCGGAGTGCAACCATCTTGGTCTTGTAAGTGGCAAACTTCGGCGGGCTTTGCGAATGCTTTTCCCAGCCTCGGCAGCTTCGACCATTACTGCTGCTCTTCTCTCTTTAAGATCTTCTTTTATCGCCTGTCTGCATTGTTTCGCAAGCTCGGACGTTAGTTCGCGGTTGCCTGCAGCTCGTGCGATTCCACACTAGCGTATTAGCTCGAGAGTTTCTGGAGACCTTCGTCTCTTGGTGACCTTCGAACTCTCAGCTTTCATGGCGCTAACGTGAAGATGTTCAGTGAGCCGATCGTATTCCTCGTCGATGTTATCGACAACGGTATCTTCTCAACAGCCGACTAATGCGTTGAATAAGTCCCAGTTTGTGGTGGTTCTGGGACTTCGGTTTTTCAATTTAGCGGCTTTTTCTCCTTTTCGTGAGAAATAAAATCTTGCACGAAGGAGACGGTGGTCTGATCCCGTGTAGAATTTTGGGAGAATATTGAGACTACTAAGTGTACCTAAGGAATCCACACAAGCTCATTTCTAATCCAGTGATTGTGTGTAACACAAGGCTAGAGGTGCCCTGCAGTATAAAGCTGATTCCTCGTTCGATCCAGTGCACAGTCCGACTAAATCTACGAAACCTCAGGAGTGGGCAATTTGGTACCAAACCTGTGCGAAAGAATAAAACAACATTTTTTTATTATATTTATTATTATTATTTTTTATTATTTTTACATTTTAAGGGCCGACTTTCCTTTAATCTCGGTATGATTTATCAATATAATTTTTTTCATTGTTAAGATAGTGTTAAGTTAATAAAAAATTCTGTTTGGATAACATTTTGGCACCTTTTGCTTTCCTGCCTTTCTTTTTTGGTCATGGAGGTGTTCCGCTGGATAGATTGCGGTCAACTTGACCTTTTCAGGCTCTGAAGAAGCCAAAATCCGGCGAAAAAGCCTTTTTGTGATTAAAGAGTCAGGTAACAACCTCGCTCATGAAGGAAGCAATGAATTATTTGACTAATGTCGAAGTTAGTAGAATTTCGGTCGTGGGAATCACTACTTTGAGAGATTGCTAGTCTTCCAGAAATTAATCTACAGGCCTCATACGCATCTCCTCACCTTTACGGTGCTGCGAATGGAGTTCAGTGCGTAGCGCACACCCAAGGGATTGGTCAAAGCTGAACGTTTTCTCCCTTCTTTCAATTTCTCAAACCGTTATGTGGTCCAAGAAGAGCTTAGCGGCCTCAGTGTCATCAACATCACACCGTTTTTAAATTCAAAAACTATAAACGTCACTCGTCAAACAGGATGATAATGCGATTATCGGTGAGGACTTATTGGAATTTTTTATGTAAAACAGTTACGCAAAGACCATGGGCTACGATTAGCTGTTCTTCCATTGTTATCAATTGATCTTTAAATAAGCAAACGATCAATGTCTTAGGCCAAACTATTTTAATTTCGAAAGCGACCGTCGTATAAATTAACCTCGGTACTATAACAATCAACATTTGTTTGTACTTTTGAGCTTACGCGAGGTCGATATGAGATGCTTATTCGGTTAACGTTTCAACATCTTCGTCGTCATCAGAGCTGACGTTTCAACATCTTCGTCGTCATCAGAGCTGACGTTTCAACATCTTCGTCGTCATCAGAGCTGACGATCCTTCTCGATTGTCCACAGTTGTTCCTCTTCTCCATGTTTCTCGATCTTTCTCGAGCTATTTTATACAGAAGATAATTCCATCCATTTGTGGTGAGACCCTGTGTTAATTTATGAAAAAAGAGAACGTTATGAAAAACAATAGGCACTACTGCATGCCATATTTCGATGACTTCATTCCTTCTGTCAAACTACTATGACGAACAATGACGCTGTACAAATGATGAATGCTGTCTGTAACATCTGCCCTCGCTCTGATCAACGGTCGACTCCGGAGCAGAGACTACTAGAAATATCACCATTTGTCCCAGTAGGCCCTTACAGAATCATTACAGTCTCTTGTGCTGTTTTTGAGATTAATGGGAATATTCATTTTCAACGAAACATGGATGCGTCGTTCGTTCACGTAATAAAAAAGAGTTAATCATAGAGTCAACGAGTACAGTAATGTGGACGATAAGAGAATATCAGTATCCTCTAGGACGATCGCTAATAAGATAAGGGGTGGGCTGTTCATGCACCACTTGATTAGTTATACCCAGGGATGAAAACGATTTACGAGAAGTGGAATTTTACTCATAGGCATCATCATTCTCGGAAAAGACTACCACTGCGGATAGCGATGGAGAAGAAAGGAAACGAATAGGAAATATATTCGAGTCCACATGACGACTAAGGAAAAAGTGGTGCATGAAAGTGTAACGCGAGCTGTTTTGTTGATGAGTCAACACGTGGTTGTAAGTACAGCACGTATTCATTCACAATATCAAAGTTTTAGGTGCTACCACCTTCATCAAAGCTTGGGAAAGTTAAACTCGTACTGAATATGAAAGATAAAAAGGATAAAGCTCTCGGCGTTGATCAATCCCTGAGGGATGCGCCATGCATTCGACTTCATTAAGTATCGTTGGAGGTGACTGAATGCATATCTGGCCTTTACAATGACTCGCGGTGGCCTACCGTTGGATCGACCAGTGCTGCTATCAGTCCAGACAAGTCTGGTACCCATTTGCCGATCCCGGAGGGATGAAAGGCTTGGTGGGCCATGGGCGCAGGGATGCCTACGTGTCGCAGTGGCTCCTCCAACCACTGCGCCACACGCGCCCTGGTACTTAATATAGCGCAAACATTTTTTGTCTGCAACTCAGAAAACCTGGGTGCACTTAGAACAGTGGTTAAAGAAGGTTAGCTACGGAAATAGACACGTAGTTCTGAGTTCGATCCTGTGAGCTGGGCAAAACAAGGACCCCACATTCCGTGGTTGTCATACTGGTGTTAGCTTTAACTGGAAGTATGAAAACATTGAAATAATAAATCAATAGGACTGCGACAACAGTCATTGTATAGGCTAAATATGCATTCAGTCACCGGTACAATGCTATGAACAACGTATCGCTCAGGCAATGGTCAACACCAAACGCTTTATTTCAAGCTTTTTTCTACCAGTATGTTTAATTAGCGTCTTCTCTGTGTGTAAATACAAGGCAGTTAGTGAAACAACACTGGCTAACATTTCTGCGTTTTCTACTTCTTCGCAATCGTTTGGTTCTTTGCATGCCTTCTACTTAATGATGGAGACCAGCACCGCAGAGTTTTGCATGGGTGGGAAATGTTTCTCTTTCCTTCTATTTACTGATGGAGACCAGCAGCACAGAGTTTTACATGGCTGGGAATATTTCTCCCTTGTCCTGCAATATGCTCCGGAGAATTAGTCGAATGTCCTCGTCTGTTTCCCTTTGAGTTTCCATTCTAAGACGATCCCATTTACCATTATGATTGAACATAATGTCAACGAATAACGATTTTATTCATATTTATGATTATGGTGATGGTACATGTATCAGAGTGATTAGTGGCGTAATGCAATCCATACGAGATCTTTTGTCCAATCCTTGGCAGTTGGCGCTCCGGGCTCTAATCGCTAGTCGCCCCTTGTTGCGCTGCTGTTGGTATCAAAGAGGCCTATCCCAATGGGGGAACATGTTCCGGAAAAAAACGAAGTGCTAAGGATTATCACGACGCCCACCGGGGACTGATCAACGCCAAACGATTTATCCTTTATCATTTTCATTCGATTCCGACTTTCACTGAACCTCGGTATGGATAATATTTTGGTTTACTGACGAGTTTACACAAGGGAAAGGTGTGCCCGGAGGGAGTTCGGAGCAGGCGGTCGGGCAAACACCGTTAGGGCTGTGAGGTTGGTTTTGAAGTTAGCTGAAGACGATCTTTTGATTTATAAATGAGCTAACACGAGGTCGTTATGAAATCTTATTCTGGCTGACGTTTCACGGCCTCGCCTTCATAAGAGCCGCGATAATTCGAGTCGAGTGTCCACAACAGCTGTTCCTTCTTGTCTTTGCCGTCGTAGCGGGACGAGACCTGTCTAAAAGGTTAGTGCTGGGTGCGCCACTTCTTTCGTACAGTTCTCCACTCTGCTGGACGTCTTGAAACAGCTGCTGTGGACACTGGACTCGAATCATCGTGGCTCTTATGAAGGCGAGGCCGTGAAACGAACCAAAAGATCGTCTTCAGCTAACTTCAAAACCGACCTCACAGCCCTAACGGTGTTTGCCCGACCGTCTGCTCCGAACTCCCTCCGGGCACACCTTTCCGTCGGCGCCGTCGCGTGCGCGCGGCTGGCTGGCCAACAGCGCTCCGCACCGCCGGCCGTCCGTCAGTCCGTCAACGACACCTATGCCATTCGTATGCTTTCTCCGCAAGCCCCCGTTTCTCTGCACGCTGACCGCCAATCAAGCTGTCCGGCTCGTGCAGTGAACGCGGTTTTCGCGTCCATCGTCGGTCACGTATATACTGTTACTGAGTAGAAAGAGATTCTAAATCCACAGAAATGAGGCTTAATCTCAAGAGATAGCACTCTTGATGTTGAAGACGCTTCACGTATCCTCATATCTTGCACGTTCCGAGGCATTTCATCCATGGATGTATTGTTATTCTTGGCACTGGAATCTTCATATCCGCTCAGTAGAACTACTCTATACATTTGCCTTGACACCCTGTACAATTCTGGCAAAGGCTTCTCATTCTTTTATCTTTTTAAACTTCGTGGATCGATTCGCCGTGTCTTCGTTTTTTATATGATAATGTGATGTGTACGTTGTATTGGTTTCCATTCAATCTGTCCCAACTACGGCAGTTCCTACAATGGTCCACCCACCTACTCCAATGTAGTAGGCGTGTGATCGTGGTGACACCACTTTGCGCTCAATGGGAACGTTCTCCCTTCTTCATCACCCTCATGCTCAGCTGTTTGCATGGGCAATTTGAAACTATGAGTTAGAACTAGGTTGAAGGAACTTTTGCAGTGATATAGTAACGAGTGTCGACGAATACGTACAGTAGTGATACCTGGATGGCTCGTCCTCACAGGTTCTGTGGGCCCCAGCATAATTTCATTTCTGTCGGAGTTTTGCCGTTCTAGCCATAGTGGTTCCACGGAGTGCCGCGGTCAGTCTAGCCAAGGTCTTCCCCAGATCGTCACCACACGAGGCAGTCACCGCTGTAGTGGATCAGGGCGATATTTACCACTGCATGACTAGTTTGATACCAAGACGGTGATGAATCCTGGTAATGGTTTGCTCTTAGCTGGGCTTTCGTATGGAAACGTTGTGATACATGGTACAGTCGTCGTGTAGTGATGATACTACCTATTTTTAGTTTTGGGCAATATTACTGTATATACTGACCTTTTAAATAGATATTGGTCTTCTCACACTTTTTCTAAGTCTGCTACGTACGCGAATTCATCATATTAAGCTGTTGAGGTTAGTAGTTCGATGATTTCTGTTTTCTTGACGAGCACAAGCAAGGGTATTATTAAGCTGTTTATTCACAATAGGTGATGTTTCGGCGGATTTCGCCTTCTTCAGAGCTTCAAAAGGTGAAGTTAACTGCAATCTAGGCAGCCAAATGCTTCCATGATCTCGACGGAAAAACCACGAAGCCTAGATTTCAGTGGCATTGGAGGCGAAATTGCTTCGTCACGCTTCTACGGTGTCTTTCAAGTGGAAGTCTCTATAAGTGTACAGAGTTCACCCAAATGGGTGGGTAGCACCCTCTCACGCTAAAATCCCATCCTGGAATACTGTGTGAAAATACGCTTGATAACAAGGTATTCCACTCTGTGGTTCGTTTTTGGATTCTTGGAATTGTTCCAGAATGCTTCGATGGTTTCACGCGCTGAGGTTTTGATTTGTCCCTGTGCGTTGATTGTCACTTTTGTTTCGAACTCTTCTCAGTTGCAACTCTTGTTATTCATGTGTTCATAAAGAAAAAGATGAATTATTGATGAATGCCGAGGTTGGTAGGAAGTCTGTCTTGAGAATCATTGAGCATAGTCGTCTCGTCATTCATTGTGGTGTTGTCGAACAGCTGTTGACCATTTTCTACTACACCCAAAAGGTCCTATCAGCCAACATTAGACGCCTATTTTTCCCTCAGCGGCTAGAAAGAGTCTAACATAAGCGCAAGTGTTTGTTTACGGAGGACGATTACTTTTTTCTAGTAACTATATTTGACGAATTAAGCTGGAGCTGTAGTCGAAATCGCAAGGTTTTTAACTACTATTTACTGCGTATTAGTTTTTAATGGCAAGTTATGTTGCGAAATACAAGCGGAAGATATTATGGTAAGATATTTGCTAAACTCGGAACTCCAAGCCTGTTATTATCCTATTAGCCCTCCTCTTTCTGGTGACTCCCTTTTTCCCCTCCGCACCACCAAGGCCATTCTTTTGCTTCCTCGCAGCCAGTTTTCTACCCTAACAGTGTTGTAAGTAACCACTCGGTAAAGGCGATGATCTGGAGAGCACAAATCGAAATTGAACCCATTAAGCTGAAGCTGCAATTGAAATCACAATGAAATCCTATCTATTCATTTACCGTGTATTCTTTTGCCTGAAAGAAAGGCAAAGCAGTGAGTCCGCTAATTGTGGGTTCAAAGCCCATCTGAGATTCCGAGCTTTGATCATATCTCAGCATCGTTATGATTGTGTTTCACGTCATAACCTGTCATCGAGAATTACTAAGCAGTAATTAAAAGTTAATGCGCTTAGATTTGAATCGCTTCCTTTGCCGATTGCGACTAGTTGTCCAGTTTTGTTCTGGAAACGATCAGAAACGCTATCTTCAAAGGAAAAAACTTAGCCACAGTGCTATCTAATCGTTTATCATTGTTATAAACTTTTCAGTTCTTGTTTTAAGTAATGGCTATGTAGCTATCCCATTCTAATATTAAATATCATACATTCGATAGAGGTAACCGCAAATTATATTGCGAGGTCTCTTTCTTTCTTTTTAGGGAATAGTTCTTTAGAAATTTTGTTGCTTAAAAGACTTGAAGGCTACGTAGCTCGGATCGTTGAAGTTGGGAAGAAATGAAGTTCTGGATACGTACTAGTAAAGCTTTTAAATAGTCAGTTCTAATAGCTTCTATGGTGGACGTTGCGATGAAGCATCGGCAGGCAATCCAATTCCTATTGCAAACTTTCAGTAAGCGTAATGAATATGTTCTCCCGTTGACTCTGATTGAGCGCAATCAGCGAAATTGGTTGGGAAACTATTCATTCGACAAATTTAGCTCAGAGATTGTATTCTCTGTTGGCTTAGCGCGCAGATCTGTGACGGCTTTTTAGTGAGTGAAGCGCAAGGTGATGCCACTGTGATTTCCAAATGACGCTTAGGATATAAAGTAACCTTAGTACGTGATATTATAAACAAACATAATACATTTTGAGAGATCGTTTTCAATATGAGACCATAGATAAATTCCTCATAGATTTCTTACTATAGAATAGAGCGTTACGGGCGTCTCTTGAGAATGAAGTCGTGAGACGATGGCAGTAACGTAGATCAAATGGGAGTTCTATGAATTGTGGTTTATCCGGACCCAGATGGAATCTCGAGATATATGGGTCGGAACGGGCACTTTGTTTCCTGGTCGGTGGGCGTTTCTGCTTCAATTTCATCGTATTGTGTAATGTTTAAACACTCAGCTCACTATCAATCATTATTTCGCATCGTGTTGGATTCTAGCCCAGATAATAGTTTATTTATGGGATTCCGCGTTACTCCATTTTTATTTGTTCAGGTATTCATCGAAAACCCTCGATATTCGATTGATATCAGCTATCCTCGAACTGCTCGCAAACTGCCTTGGACCACAAGACAGGTATCAATCAGAAAAGAACAGCCTATCATAAAATAACGCAAGATTTATGTCGTTAAAGCGCGGAGATGTAATTCAACAATTTCAGTGACAGAGTTACGTGGGAAACACCGGTAGAAAAATCAATCCATAAGGTTTTTGTATGGAAAGCTATTAAAGCTTGTCTTCTTTTATCATTCGAATAGGGCGTGATGAAGTAGACGAAGTATCACGGACGAAATTTGGTGTTGAACAAGAAGTCTGGGGGGGGAATTTGGGAAGTTGTTGGTTTTGGACCTGGAAATTCTCCAACTGCTAACTCTCTAAAGGAAACCTTTTAAGTAGTAACTTTTTTGGATTCAACGTTCGAATATCGTGAAAATGTGCGTAATTTCATAATGTTTTGGGAACTAAACGTTATTTAACGATTTTTCATTATTCATAAAACATTGACAGGATTGTGCATATGACAGCTGACACCGCGGGAACTTTTTATTACCAAAGTATACTGTAGATTTCAAGTTCAGATGTCTTCCGCACAGCGCTCAGTGCTGCTTGCGTTGAGCAGTGTCTCACTAGCAGCACTCTTCGTCTGGTACATACAGTCGCGGAGAAAGTCTGGACCACGTCAAATTCTCGGCGATGATCAGACAAGTATAAACACTCGAAGCGAACAAGTTCGTCCGATCCCTTTTTTTTCTTCTTTCCATTTTTCGTTTCCTCTTTTTTTCTCTTCTTCTCCCAGTTTTTCTTGCTTTCGTCATAAGCGACACCATCGTTCCTCATCTTGTTCTTTTATCGGAAGTTGATCCTATTCTTCAAATCTCTCAGATTTTCTTTCATTTATTGTGTCATTATTTGTGAGTTTTGTGTTTATAGCATGTGTTGACATTCATTCATCAATGCTCTTACTTCACTCCCTCCGTACATGGTAGTGTGAATGAATGAGTCTGCCGGCGGCCAGCCTTAGAAATCGATTCGTGGCAACGCGCCCAGAGCAACACTTTTTTCTACGTCGTTGTGGCTCTCGGCACAACTGATTTTCCCCGATGTCCGATTTTACGACTACTTTAGCCCCTATTTTTTTTGCAAGACAGCATTTGAGATCTGTAAACTCACGTGCTTTTTGTTCAAAGGATGTCTTACCTCAGTTTGCATCTGTAGATGAGCATTGTGTAGTTGGCTTAATTTATGAAGCAGTTCTTTCCTTTCACATAGGGACATCATCATTGTCCTCCTTTAAAGGAGGACTCATATTTGAGCACTGTTTCCATAAATTTCTTGGATTTGTTCACTTCAGACTCATTCTTCGGATCTAATTATTCACTGATTATTGGTGCCGAGGCTGAGTGAAAATCGCTTTAGCCGGCTTTTATTAGAGCTACTAGACTCACCTCATCAGCGAGTACATCACTTAATGGAATACTCGACCATCGAATACAGTTTCTTACCACATTTATGGTGATACCACCGTTGAAATTAACCTCAACTTTCCTAGTTCCGCTTACGTCTTCATCTAAGCCGTCTCTGTTCTTTCATCTGAAGCTAGAAAGACGTCAAAGGCCTCCAGAAGGATTCCCAACTGAATCCGGTCAACACGTTCTTCGATTATTAAGCAAAGACGAGGTTGAGAAAAGTATTTACTCTGCTGTTTTCTTCTTCTTCAGAGCCGGAGTGATTCGAGTCGATGGTCCATAGCTGGTCGTTGTCATGATGTGGTGTTAGAATTTCGAAATTCGAGATTGTTTTTAAATATTTTTACGTAATATCATCACATCCACTGTGCGGATCCCAGCAGAGCTTGCATTCTATTCATTTCCATCGCATTCATCGTCTACAGTGATCTTTGAACATTTCGGTTTCGGCTTCTTGAGAATTTAGTCCTCCTTATGAATGTCGGAGAATTCTGTTCGAGTCAATTCTCCTTGCAATTTTGGAGATAGCCGGGACAGCCGGGCTAAGGCGTCCCCACGTGGAGCATTGGAGGAGAGCGTTGGAGCGAAGATCGAACTACCGCCTTTGTTTCCTGTTCGACGGCATCAGTAACCACTGCGCTGTTCCCTGCTGGTCGAAAAAATTAACCAGGTCATTCTTGGTTGAACATTAATGGATTTAAAATGAGACTTTTATTTTTTTCCTTCTACGTTTTTTTTTTACCGTGTTTCCATAGTTTTCTTTTTCATTTGCAGAAATGAATTGCCCAAGACTTTTCTCATGGTGGCCCTTTAATCGATTTCTTATCACACTAGTGCATTTTTTGTATCCCTCGGGGTGTTGCCTTACTCTTTTAGTCTTTCTATCATCTACATTCTATTTGGTTACTATAATAGCCTTTCACTGCGATCAAAACTTCAATTTTCTGCTCTTTTCCCCTTAAAATATCCATTGTAATCATATTGAAATCACTAAAAATGGCTTTCAGTTGTTTAACTGTCCTCCGTGATTTGCTTTCTTCATGTAGTAATTTGGTCATTTATTCTTTCGTTTAGTAGTAAATGAATGTTTAGGAGCGATCAGCTATAAAACCCACTGAGCGGTCATCTCATAAAATCGAAGAAGTCGGTGTTTCAGGTAACTGAGATGAAGTTCTCTACAACGTTCGTATTCATGTCACTAAAACTGTGTTGCTCTAAAATTGCAGCCTTATATTACATATTGCTTTAGTATTCAAATGACCCATATGGTCGAAACAGTTTTGTACGCCTAGCACTACTTCCTTTATTGGTAACTTGTTGGTTAGGAAGGATTTTTATTTTTCGGAGACTCGTGGTTCATGTGATGGAGGTTTCCTAAGTCGTCATTCGTCGGGCATTCGCGATCTCTTGTGTATTAGTAGGACAGTGTTCACCATCTTGCGACGTTGCTTTTTTTTTCTTTAGAACGATGACGATTTCGGCTATTCATTGCGCTCAACTGTACTACTAGATTGAAATATCGAACTTCTTCTCAGGATGGAAGACCCAGTTGTGACATGATCACCCCACCCTCCCATAAGTCGCAGTTGCGCACCCGGAACCACCCCGCCGTCTTGACGCGGCAAACCATTCTGAGTTATTGCATTAATATGTCGTCATAGAGTAACAGTAACCAGATGTCTGAGGTCAGACGGTTACCAATAAAAACATATGTTTGCACTGAGAAGTAGATGCGTTAAAGGGTTGGTTATGTTACTTACGTTTTGTACGAAATTTCCATAAAAGCGTCTTTGTATTCGTGCATACATGTGTGGGTGTGTCATGTTCATATGCATTGCATCTTGAGTGTTGTTGATTCAGCTAGAAGCCTGCAATCGACTATGTAGGAACTGTTAACCATGTGAAGCGTTTAGTGGTTCAGCAGATTGGACCCACGTTTATTTCTTGAGAGATCTCATGTGTGTTCGGGACCACCCCCTCGCTCCCACCTCCCCCCGCTCTCCGCCCCTGGCAAAACCTTTGTTTTTTGACGCAGTTTATATTTCTATGTAACCTAGTACTAATGTATTATGTCATATTGTTTTATACTACGTTTATTCTGTTTCATCATTACTTCGCAACATTTTCATCTCGGCGAATTTGCAGCCAGTTTGGAAACTTCTCAATCAGGCAGTGTTTCATGTGATAGAGAACATTGGTACACCGCACCCACTATGACTAACACATTAGGAAGCGATCCAGCAGTCACAATTAACTCCTCAACTCTTCATTCAAATAGGACTAATGAGTCAACTGAGGTTTGTTTCTCGCTGTTTCTCACACCTTTTCCATGCACCAGGCAGGATATGAAGTTAAAATTCGTGCGACTTCTTCTCACTGCCCTAAGTTCACGGAATTTAAGAGTAGCCGGCCTTAAGTCGTTATTGTCTACTTCATTCAGAATGAACATCTTTCCTGCAAAATAAAGCGCGATTTAAGAAAATATGCCCTTTTTTCTTGCGTTTTTGTTTTTTCTAGAAAGTGTTGTATTCAATGGAACATCAGCGGAGTTCCGAGCGATCTAGTATGACAATAAAACCAGTTTTGGAGATTTTTTGAGCAAGCTGAAAATTTCTAACCCTACCCTTTGTCGAACTAATCTCGAGACCTCACGGGATTCTAGACATCTCGTGTTTTATCAAGCTAACGTACGCACATGCACACCAAGCATGTTTCTTCGTTTATTATTCCTTTCTACTTCAATTCTTCAAATCTTCTAATTCTCAAGTGGATTGTGGAGCTGAAGTCATTGACGAAAATGGTTTTCGTTATCCTCAATCATCCAAGAATCATTTTGATGACATTTCAAACGGCTGTTGTTTTAGTTTCCTGCCAGCAAACTTTAAACGTTTTACCGTAGGGGTATGATACAATAGCCCATTGTCACAGCGGTACCATGTTTCGGAAGTTGAAGAAAAAAACCCATGTTTATTTTAGAGCCAACCTAATATTGTTGGATCAAAAGACGAAAGTCTACTAGCGAAGACTACAGAGAAGAAGCGTTCTGTCGAGGAGCGATGTAGTGAAGAGAAACATGTTAGTACTATTGGAATGAAATCACAATATTGTTTCTGGGATTTATGTTGATAAATGAATAATACTTTCTACGTAGCTGGTGGTGCGGACGTATTTTTAGTGGATGACTAAGTTTCTGTATTGCAGTTGTTTGAGTGCCACTTAATTATACCATCCCTTTTAAAGTAATGGGGAGAGCGTCGTAAGTGGCCGGAACTGTGCCATGTGCTTGCCTTCAAAAGTAGGTTGGTTCAAGCTCTGGGTCTCTCTCGGCTGCTCCGTGCTCACTTATATCTTCCATTCGCATTCGTGGTCACGTATTTTCCCACGTATTTGAGGACCAGTTGGAGCACATTGATTGTTTGTAGTTTTCGTCTAAACCGTTCTGACTAAAAAGGTTCAAGACTGACTGAAGTCAAGCGATGGAAAGTATTGTCTGGTAAAGCTGGTTCCACGTCATTTCGCTAAAAATGTCTTCCGCTAAGTACTCGACAACTCAAGAATTTTTTTTAACCCCCTCGCCAAGTGTACTGGAAGTTGACGACACCGTACTGAAATTGTGATGCTATTCTTGCAATTGTTGTAAGCGTACACCACTTGGCTGACCTGGGTGCAAGCGGAGAGTTCAAGTCGGTCGCTCGGATCAGCGAATGAGTGATTAACAGGATTACATGTTGTGAAATCTCCCAACGCTTTCTTCCATTCCATGTGGGAACGCCGTATTCTGAATATCTCAAAGATTGCAAGAAGAATTGACTCAACCAACTTTCTTCGACATTCATAAAGGAGACGAGGTTCTCGAAGCAGCAGTTCAAACAATATGGGGAATGTGAATGTTCGAAGATCATTGTGAACGATGAGTGCGAGGAAAACGAATTGATTGCAGGAAGTGCTGCGATCCGCATAGCAAAAGTGATAAGAGGTTATGTAGAAATAAAATAAATAGTTTTTTAATGGAGTTTACTTTCAGGAATGTGAAAAAACAGATCTTCATTTGGTTCTTGACGTTTCTTATCAGGCGGAACCACAAGCGTTTTCTTGGTCAGATGAAATGGAAAAGTGAGTTAGAGCTGATTGATCCACGAGGGTTCATTTGTTTCCATTTCATTTTTCCGGACAGTACTAAAATCGTATTCTTTCGTTCGATTTCAGTGGGTAGTAGTATTATTTGCATTGACATGACATGGGCTAAGCATATCATTCATGGAATTAAGTTTTTTTTCCCTGCAGGGCAATACGCTAAAATCTATGAAAAATAGTTTTTGTGCGCATGTCCATCGTATTGCTCTTGTTCAACTGTTTTTGATGGATGCACGTAATTGCCGAGTTCTTGGATTCCTTTCATATAGGTGTTATACTGTGGAGTTTAAAAAAAAAGAGGAAGAACAGAGGCAATATGAGAACAACGTCGGCAACAATGGTTCCGCTGATTACGCCACGAGTGATTCTCCTGGACTTGCAAGTCAGAATTCTGAGGTGAGTGACAGAAGCAAATAGCCTTCTTCATGGTTATAGAAATAGTCGTATATGAGAGCAGTCAGGTTCTTTATCTTTCGTTATCATCGACATCATAGTCTAACATCGATTTTTGTAGGATATATACACATACATGTATATATATATATAATATATATATATGTGTATATATATGTATATATGTTTGTATATATATATGTATTTATATCCATACTTGAACGACCCGTCCTCACTGGTTGTGTGGGCCCTAACATAATCTTCATTTTTCGGCGATGTGTTGAATAAGTCATTGTGATTCTTTGGAATCCAGAGGTCAGCCTGGCCAAAGTTTGTCCCTATATGTGCATTTATGTATTTATTTATTTATATATGCATATAATGTGAAATTACGTATGTAAATATCTGTTATGATCACTAGACCAATTTTCACCGAAGGAGCCTTTATTTCATGTCACTGTTTCGTCTGGGAACATTACTGACTGATGAGTCTTGGAAACATGACCGCGGTAGCTTATCTAATGACGATAAGCGTCCGTCATTGAATGCTTTTTTTCTTTGTTTGATACAGAACCAATTTCTGACTAGTGCTTTTCTATCTTTATCAAATTTTTAGTTCCGAATCTGTGTGTAAACAGGGTCTCACAAGATTTGTTGTGGGGTTTTAGCTCAGAAGCTTTTGCATAAATAAGTTTCCGATGGTGGACTTGTTTTCGCAAATTTTTCCGAAGTAGTTTTGCGGTCTTTTTGTCTGGACTATGGATTGTATATATATGTATATATGCTTTCGGCCAAGCGTGTCAGAGCCATATTTTATTCGTTTTCATAGGAAACTGATGGATTATTTATCAAGGTGTCATTTATCTGATTCAAAACTTAATTTTAACTGGAGGACTTGTACGGAGATCCTGTAGGATCTAGAGGGCGACTAGTAATAGCGTAGCGCTACTGTAACGCACAAACACACTAGGAATGAGAGTTGTCATATAACTGGTTTCAAATAAATAATATTAGTAAAAAAGAAAGAAAAAGGTTTGCTGCGATAATAAAGTTTATGAAACTCTGCTCTAGACATGATTCAAATGGGTCAACATTATCTTTATTGTATTGCCTGTAATCATGATTATGAAAGTAAGTGGAACGGTGTAAGTTCGTTGTCTGTATTCTTTCCTGTCACGCATCCACCAGAACCACTTTGTGAGTTCTGCCCGAACAGTGTACTTTTAGCACAAAGCTCATTATTTTTGTTGTTTGACGAGGTGTTCATGCGTAGTAGTCTGTTGGACTTTTTCGTGCTTGATGTCGTGCTTTCATGAAGATGTACTGCAACCAGCTGATAGTTGACGTTGATGTGAATGCAGAGTCCAGCTCGCGTACACGAAATCAGAGCAATGCAACTGTGAATGAGTGTGATAACTTGTATATGGATGGTAAGTCAGCTTGGTCCATCACAGATAAGAAGCTCATCTCCCTAGTCGATGTGCTTGTCGAAGAAATAAAAAGTTGTTGCACCATATACCTCGTGAGAAACCATCTCATGATCCCTCGGACGAAAGAGATTCGTGGGATGTAACGTCGGATAAAAATCCTCCAACAAATTATCTGCCATTTACGCTACATTATGAGCCTTTTGACTATCAAACTCAGTTTGTTGGGTTTGTAAGAACTTCGCTCCTGTGTACATAGTGCCTTGGAATTCTTGGACGAATTGCAGTCAAGACAACCAGAGGTATTGTTTTTGTAGACTCGGTCTAAGCATCTCATGACATTGCTTTCTCTGCACATATGGATTCAGATGATCCGTAGGACTTCTATTATTAATAGAAGGGAAACTGGCGTCTACTTAGTGGCGAACAGTGAGAAAACTGTCAGGCTCACATTTTACGACAGTTACGCAAAGATATGGAAACAATATTGTTTTCTGTTGATATTAGTCATTCGTCAATTTCAGGAAAGAATTGGAACTGTGTCTATACTGGTTCTTTTTCGACATGGTTTTTACTCTTTCGTTGAATCTTTGTTGATTCAACGATTCGAAACAGTACAGATGCATCGATGCGTTTATTAATGAGCACAATAGTCTTTTGCTCGCCGATAATTTGTACGATGTTTTAGAGTAAATTTGTCTTGAATTTCTACCATTTGACAGTTATGTGTCTGTTTTCATCCAATAACTTCGCACCGTAGAAGGTTAACGCTGGCCTCTTCTCCATATGAATCCACAACGTAGCCCATCTATGAATTCACAATGTAGAAATAACTGACTAGTGTACTGGTCGACCAACTCTCTTAGTTGTTCTGGTCAGCGGAATTGATGATGATTATGAGTTTTGCTCCATAATTCGTATTTGATTTGATAACAGGTTAAAACCCATTCCAATAGACTCCCGTTTCTAGTTTCTACTGACGTGTTTTAAAATGAATAGGATAGGCAATGGTTTTTTTTTAGAATTAATTCGATTGAAAGGGACATTTGGAACTGGACCCTTAGTGATGCTGTCATCTACTTTTTTATGGTTTTTTAAAGACTGAATGAAGAGAGAAACAGGCTCATCTGCGCAAAAATGTCAGTTCCATTCTTACCTCAGTTTGTCACCACTATGAGCGTTTGCCAATGAGTGATTATTTTTGACAAATAAAGATATGAACCTCTATCGGAAAAACATTCCAAACATTTCTGAAGAAAATGAAGATGGCGAACCGTTGGCCGAATAAGGTTATTTATTAACTTGGTGCTAGCTTATCAATGGAAGAATGCTTGCTATCGTAACACGTTAAACCGCTTTCCAATTCATGTTGTGTAGTATACTCTCATTTATTCCACAACATTGTCATGTAAGGTTGTCGAAATTGTGGTCGAGTTAGAACACATATGCTCTCTGTTGGGATATTTACGGTATGAAACGTTTTAGGAGAGAAGTTTCTAGTACAGGTATCTTTAAGCCACCTGAAAACGATAAATTTCAGAAGGCAAGGTTTTAGTACGGATATGTTTGAGCCCCATGGAAACGATAAGTTAGTGTCTCACTCAGTTTATGTTTAGGCGTGCTTGGGAGTAAGTTAAGTAGGTATTGAGAATGGCGCTCTCCTATAGCATTAGCGATACTAATCGGTGCGCGGAAATATTTCAGTGTTTCATGCACACTTGTCACCGAGATGATCAAGTGGTGTGGCTCGAAATGACCTTGATGCTGCCGGTGTACTTGTTTCGCTCTCTAGTTCCGTTGTGGGTATTTAGAATGAATGACACGGCGCTGTGGACTCGGAGCAAATGTGTGACAAAATGTTGTTCAGCGAATGTGTCTCGATGTAAATGTAGCGTTCTATTACTGGGTTGTCGATCGTGCGCATTACTTGCATTTGTAGTATACGTGGTGGTACAAATGAGCGAATGTGGCATGTGATTCGAGTTTTCTTAGCAAATAGTGTCGAACGATTGACGGGTATATTTCGTTTGAGCACATGGCCTAGCACAAAATTAGATAATCCCCGAAAATTCAGTTACGTAACGTCAACTGAAGCACACATTATGAAATGGTGAGCAGGCATGGAGTTGATCATAAAGCATTACTTACTTGGATGGCCCCGTCTTTACTGGTTGTGTCAGTCTCAGCATCATTTCGGATATTTGTTGGTTTAACTGTTATGGTTTTCTGGAGCGCCGAGATCAGCTTAGCCGAAGTCTACCTCAGATGGTCATCATCCCAGGCGGTCACCGCCTTTGTGAAGCAGAAGGAGGTCTGTCACCATGAGACTAATTCTTAGCTGCGATACGGGATGCAAACGTTGGACTCCGCCTCAGCTTGGAAGGTCCTGCTACAGGGATGAACCCCAGTTGTATATCGCAACCCGACTAGGAACAGCGCCACCCACGATGATGCGATGAACCGTTGTGGGTTCCTGAAGCACTATAGCTCAAATGTGAAGCACCAACAATGTTACCACCAGTTCCGGCCTGATTCTTGGGATTGGAAGGGTGAAGGACTCGATTTTGAACCATGGTGATGCTGAGATATTTTCAAAACTCCTGACCGCGGGTGTCTGCGGTGGGGATCGAATCTGCTATTACCCTTTCTGGCGGCTGACGTGTTCACCACCACACCACGCTTGTACTTCCTTTCGCCTTCCCCTCACTCAGCTAGTTCTCTATCTATTTTTGTTTGATTCGATTTTGTTTTAGTATGAGTGCTTGCTTTTTATTATGTTTACGGACCTACTGCATAGCTGTGGATGCATATCGAAAGCAGTTCAATACGATCCGTGACTGTACTGTTGACGCTCGGCGATCGGGTCAGCCCCGCGATCGGTTCCGTTCCCTCATCTCGAATTGTGACGTTGCCAAGGGCGATAGCCGTCCGTCGCTGGCGCGTTGCCAACATGCCCTATCTGAGCTCGGCCGCCAGCCGTGTAAGAGACACAGCCGATGAATGCCGTCCGCATCACCGATCGATCGATTGGTCGTCGTGGTGGCGTTTTTTTCGTGCGCGTCTTCACCCTCATTGGGCACTTTGTCTTGACTGATATCATCCTATGATACCGATCTTCGAATGTCGTCGTTCTCGTGTAGGTGAATAAAGGTTGGTGACCAAAGCGCGTTGGGTTCACTTCGTCCAAAAGTCGTCACAAATGTTGCACCTTTCTGAACCTTCTACAATCGTCACAGCATTGATCCATGGTCCATGCCGCCCGTCCGTATCTCCATTGTGTCGGCGGGGAAACGCGGCGCTGGCGGGTCAACGACCGAACAGACGCGGAGTGACTCGACCGACCGAGTGTGGCGGCGACCAACCCTCGTACTCGATCGCACTCCCACCGTCGCTCCGTCGGTCGGTCGGCCACTCTAGATGGCTCAGCATGTCTGCACTCGCACTCGCACCGCCGCTCTTCCGCTCTGCGCTCTCGCCTCCACGTGCATTCGCGCTGAACTCGACCGCGCCGCCCCCGAGTCGGCCGTCATCATTCTCTGAAAGCTTTCACTCGTCTCGTGCGGGTTCGCTGTCGCCTCTCTGTCCCGCTTCCCGCGTGTTCTGGCCACCACAGTGGTCATCACCCTCAGGGCGTTATGTTTATTCATCCACTACTGCCATCGTATCCGCTTATTCCGACCAACATTCCTCCACCTCCATTCGCATCGTCGTTTGCTCCATCACTGTCAGCAGCCGTTCAAAGCAGTTCAACTTCGTCGTCACCGCTTCAATCGTCCACTGGAATACTACCTCCGCCGTGGTTACCACTATCATTTTATTTTCGTCCTCTGTATCATATACCACCTCATCATCGTAGTCAATTAGGCCCTAAGCCAATGTCACCATTACCGTTGGCTCTGCCTGTTACCATTACTCCAGTTGTGAATTCATCAAAGAACCTTATACGACGAAATAGTGGGTCGTCAACTCAATCCACAAGTTGTGCTCCGAGCTCGTCATCATCGAACTGTGAAGCGGTAAGCGCAATTTCTAACTTGTTCCAATCATCTCCTGTGTTTCGATTTGACACTTTATATCTATCTGTTTCATTCTTACTATGTCAGTTGTAATAACTTATTCTTTTTCTGGTTTCTTTTTGTTATCGGAACAGTCTTATCTCAATACTACTCTCTTCTTCCACTCAGCAACAACTTCTGTCTAGGACATAAATGTTTCCTTAACCTTAGTATTCCTACTGTTAACATTATGAAGTCTTTAAATGGGTTAGGAAATATTTTGTCTTTAGTCATTTCGGTTTTATTTCATCCTGAAGGTTTCGTCTTTCTGTTTTCTTATGCATCGCTTTTTTCTTGTGTATGGCTCTCTCTCTCTGTTTTTAAGAAGTTTCTTGATTTGAGCGTAAGTTACTACTCTTGAAGACTACTCAGTTATCACATTAGGTAATGAAAATGAAAAAGTATTCCATTGATTTCTGGTCTTCGGTGAAATAATGAAACATGTAGCTATATAGTCAAGTTTAGAGGAGTTAGAACCACTTTTGCGAGGCTAGTGGGTAGTACTAGTTTTCACAGATTTAGTAGTGGAGTCATCCATTTGATTGCATCATTGCGCGTATAGAAAACTGCATAGCATATTGTTTGTTATCGGGGTTTATTTTTTACTCTATTCATCTATTTCATGCCAGCCTAATTGAAGCATTGAGAGGTAAAGCCAATTGCAAGAATAGCGTTTAAGAACGGTTTTGGAAACTCTAGCCAAAGTTTGAACGAGTGACTTTGTGTTTCTTTAACCCATTTTCCCCCGTATGGGCGCATGCCCCCATGGAGTTTAGTGCAGAGCTTTTCCCAGAGCTTTTTTGTGCCGTATTATGTATGGTTCACATGATAGTGGAAAACAGGTCATTGTGGTGGGGGTATGATCAGCAGAGCTGTTCTCTACGTTCAGCGATTTATAAAAAACCTATTTTCGAAGAAGTTCATTGGCCGGTAATATAACCAACAATTAACTGTTATTTCGCTCTAATCGTGGCGGTTTGGAAAGTGTGGATATGATAAGCATCGAAATGAACTCCGCATATAACCCCAGAATACCTACGATAGCGCAAGGTCTGTTCTGGAATCCTGTTATGTTCAAAGTGTCACAAGTCCTCTATTTATTCAGAACGAGTTTTTTTTAATTATCGGAAAAACCAAATAGTTCGCTTACAACGAAAAATTGCGCGTGGTTAGTTGGGCCATCCACGCAACGCAATACGCCCTACCTTGGACTGGATAAGTTAATATTGAGGTCATCGACCAGGCTACTATTTACCTTTATAAGACCTTTTTCCACATTTCTTCCAAGGTACTTTCTAGGATTGAGGATGTTGGATCTTTTGTGCAATAATCCTTGGTTCATCAATTTCACTTTTTCTAAGCTACCTTTTTTAAGGTTTCATCGCAGGATTCCGGTCGTGCTACTGGAGGATTGGCCTCTTCACTTTCTCCCATGGATGAAGCTGGAGACGTTCTTCCGATGTACGAGTTCGAAATTCCAAATACTTTAGTAGGACTTGTAATTGGCATCAAAGGAAAAACAATAAAGGTTTGTTTCTTTCCAGATTTGAATGATTTGTATATTTGTAGATTTAATGCCAATAAACCGTGGCAAAAAAGATGAGAAAAAAAATATCAGGATCCTTGATCTCGAATAGGCGAATAATGGGATGTATTTTATTCCGCCAATAATTTTTCATGAGCCGGGTCTTCCTCCTCACTCTCCCACTGTTTTTCCTTTTTCGTTAACATTTCTGTTTCATTAGTACTACTCATGCTCACACTGCTTGCAAAAATGGCAGTGTTTGGAAGTACAAAAGAAGGTTCAGATTAATTAAAATGTGGTATCAGCGCGCAAAGGGCGCGTGTGGCGCAGTGGTTCGAGGCGCCACTGTGACACACGCTCCCTGCGTGAAATCGATCCCTGCGCCCATGGCCCACCAAGCCTTCCATCTCTCCAGGGTCGGCAAATTGGTACAAGGTTTGTCTGAGGGGATAGCAGCACTGGCTGGATACATCGGCAGGCCACCGCGAGTTATTGTAAAGGCCAGATGTGCGTTCAATCACCTCCAACGTTGTTTAATGGAGTCGAATACAGGGCGCATCCCTCAGGGATTGATCAGCGCCGAGAGCTTTATCCTTTATCAGCGCGCATGTTTCAATCGAGCCGCTTCATTCTCTACTTTAGTGGGACAATGAACAGTTTTGAAGGCGGCTGTTAGTAATAGTTATGTATATGTTACATTTTCCCATAATATGGGACTTTCGCTTAACATAAAGGCGACTCCAGAAGAAGATGTTTTGAAGCGGAACAATGTCACAAGCTAATGTCGCTTCATAAGAAATAATGACAAAGCGAAAATCTCCTGGTTCCTCAAAATTCAGGGAAGGTTTTTCGCTTTGTCATTAAATTTCTTAGAAAGGTGCATTAGTTTGTGACATTGCTTCTTTTCGAAACATCCTCGTCTGGAGTCGGCTTTATGTTAGGCTAAAATTCCCATGTTATGTGGAAATATAACATACAGGCATTAATTAATGTGGCATTAATAAATTTAGGAATTGAGTACGAGAACCGATGTGCGAATGTTAATACGACAGCATCATATTCCAGAGAAAATAGATACTCACCAGATATGCCAAGTATGTGGTTTTATTTCCTGTCTGCTTTATGCCTCATTGCGTTGCCATACCTACATACTTTATAGGTTCGTGGAAAGCGTGAACAGATTAATCGATGTCTTCAAATGTTGCGCAGAAGGTTCCCTCCGGCCCGATTTCCAGAATTAAATCTGCAGCCCGTTTTACCGCCTCCAATTCCTAGCCACTTCTTTGATTCTATAACATATCACCCTACCTGGGTGTGTTTCACAGCCGTTTTCAACTTTATAGGCGATTGTTTTACTGTTCTGATTTCATAGTCAATGCGATGTCATTATGAAAAACTGCTGTTCTAGCTAACCCTTCCTGATGAAATACCATGCGAAGTTGTTTGTTCTTCGGTAATAGATCCTGGACATTTCTTCGTACAGCAGCCTACACACCCGTCGTTTTCTTCGTTATCACATCTTGACATGTACATGCTTCGTTTATACAGTCAGGCATCAGATATTCCTGATTTGCCGAAGCCTTGTCAAAGTAGGAAATGTTTTGTTGATATTCATGTAGTGGTTGTTCATGTCTACCAACATTCTATTTTTAGATGGTCTCTTATGCGCTGCTCCAGTGCTCGGAGCATGGTTCCGGGCAGTAACCGTGAATTACAACATTGAGACTGATGAAGTGATGTTAAGATTTGTTGACTATGGTGGCTACACACTATTACCCAGAAGTGAACTACGGCAGATCAGGCACTTAAATTCCCTTTTTAGTCTTGTGTTTTACAGGTTCTTTAGATTTTTCTTAAGCCTATCCGTAGTTGTTACATATTTTTTTGTCTTAACTAATGTTTCGTAAACGTAAACCTTAACAGCAATAGGAATTTATTTGACAGCTTGGTATAAGCTTAGAAATCCAAAGAGATGTTGATTGTTAATGACTTAGAATCAGATAAAAGTCGGTTCTTAAAAAATTTCATGGTTTTTTAGTCCGAGAAAATTTGACGCAGAGTGTACGAAGTTGCCTGAAAAATGTGTCTTTCAGAACAGATTTGATGTCATTGCCATTTCAAGCTGTCGAATGTTATTTGGCACACGTTCAACCGGTAGATGGTACGTAATTGTTTTTTTCTGTGCAGATTTCGAACGGTCGTAACGTTCTGACTTCTTTCATCCTTCGTTCCTGTTATAAGAACTCAACTTGATGTCTTGCAGGAACATGGCAATGGGGTGAGGATGCGCTTAAATTCTTCCAAAAGCTGTGCATGGGCAAAGTGATCAATGCTACCGTAGTTGGTGTCAGTGTTAACGACAAAGTACCGATGGTGGAGTTGACTGTGCCTAGTGAGGATGGAAAAGTGGGTCCGGGACGCTTTCCATTATTGTTTTTTTCCGGTTTTCCAAAGTCTTGCTTATTGGTTACTTATATGAAAAAGTCTTTATCTAGTTGTTACGAGTGGACAAGGAGCTAATGAACTCTGGATTTGCAAAAGCATCGGACCCGTCAAAAGTGCAGAAAGTTTCTACTTCGAGGTCTCGTTCAATGGTCACACATTCTGCTCCAGTGGTGGCTGCAGTTTGATAGTTTAAACACTGCACTCCAGTTGGGCAGTATACATAGTATTAGCGTTTATCTACTCTACATTCGATTACTTCGGCAGCTCCTAGCGCATATCGAAGGTTACTTCGCCAAGCATGAGCGCAATATTTTTGCGTTTGCAATTTAGCGGTCCATATCCTTTAGCTGTTTTGTTGTGTTTGTGGTTGGTTGTTTTTGTATTCTTGGCTTCCCTATCGTTGATTAATTTCCTCGTTCCATTCTACTGTTCTGTTGTTTATATAGTCTATAGGCAGAGTTTATCCGCCCGGTCTGCTATGTGTTCTGAAGTTGCCTTTTCGACACTTTTCCATTCTGTGGTTTGTCCACAACAAATTCTTTTTATTACTTCTCATTGTTGGGTCGACCTAGATGTCGAAGATTTCATTCCGATCTTTTATAACAGCGGCTGTTCTCCGGAAGTTCTTTTTATAGATTGTTGATTTGTTGACCGAATTCTGAACCACTGACAGAGTACTAATTGTTTTCTCTTGTTTGTAGCAAGCAGCAAAGAGGAGCTTCTGATTCTAAGGGGCATATTGTATTTACTCATTATTGACCCTGATGAGTTAGTAGTGACAGCAGTAAGTTTTTATCCTTAATAATTTTAAATCATTACGTCTTTAAATTCATACAAAAGGTTGTTTTGCAAGAGAAGGCTCATTACACATTTCCTTTAATGTCTGTACATTCTTTCCTTCTTCAAGATTATTTTTCCAGACGTGTACATCTGAATATTTCATTGCTTTTTGGTTTCTGTTTTGGAAAATGAAGAGCATTCGAGATCATTCTGTTTCAGTCAGTGCGAGGAGTTGAATACTGTGAAAGGTAGCAGGCAGTATTTGCGATTTTTTTTTACTGAGAAATATAAAAGGTGTTTATTTAAACAACGGACTGGATCTATGTACAGTAGACTTGGAAGGGACAGAGTCTAGTTAAAGAATGGTCCTAAAGGTGATCAGTGGACCAACTGTGGTAGTTAAAGCTATTTCTTTTCACTCGGTAAGAAGTCTGTAACATACAAGAGCGGAAGGATGACCTATGCACAAATCATTTCTCTAAAATACAGGCGGTAGGCATGGGTTTCCTAGTGCTAGGAAATGTCCCGTATGCGAATGTGGGGAGAAAACGAGAGGCAGCATGGTTTAAAGTATAGAGAATACAGCTGGACTACTCATTCCACAACAAAACAACGTTATATTAGAAAATACACGCACAAATTACACACACAATGAACTGAGACTAGCCGCAATTTGATTTATGCCGGCGGTTGGTAGGGTAAAGTGGAGCGGGAGCATATAACCGGAACACCTGAGCAGAAATGAAATCGCAAGCCGGACTTAATCAACTACTACTTAATCGTCCTGTATGGCAGTCGTCTAGCCCTGTCGTATGAAACGGAGTGAAAAACGTGCTGTTCGTCCGTTTGGATGGTAGATGACGAAGATTTGATTGTTTTCCGATACGGTGTCTTCTTTTGGACGGTAACAGCAGCTGAAATCGAAAGTATTATAGTTGCAGAAGGCGCTCGATGTGTTAACGGCTACGAAATCAAGCCAAATGGTGAGCTGATCAAAATCTTTCTTTTAATAAACTACGGGATTCTACTTTTTCGCTGGCTTCTCCAGAAGCGGAAGTATACAAAAATTAGATGGCTTACGCTTTATAACTACATTGTAACAATCAAGTAATTTTCTATCGATTTCAGATGTTAAGTTTTAAGATTTGAAGGATTGGGAACTAAATATTTTCATTCTACACAATCCCGCTTTTGGTTATATAAGTAAGAAGGTACTTATAATAGTACATTTATAAGAAGTGAAACTTTTTAACAGTGAAGATATTTTAGAAAAGAATAGTCTCTGAGTGGCGAGAAAGAATAGTGGGTGTTGGATTTGAGAGATAAACATAAGTGGTGAAACTCTGCGTTGTTCAATCTCTGAGAGATGCGCCATGCGTTGTTCAATCTCTGAAAGATGCGCCAACTTCATTAGAATGCATATCTGTTCTTTACAATGACTCACGGTGGCCTACCGATGTATCAAGCCAGTGCTGGTACCCTCCCAGACAAGCCTGGTACCAATTTGCCGACCCCGGAGGGGTGGAAAGCTTGGTGGGCCAAGGGTGCGGGGATCTTGGATTTGATAGTTTTCTTAAGATGCTATCGGATCTTCACCAAATAATAAGCTGTTTTGATTGTTGTTTTTTTGTTGTTGTTTTTCTTTTTACAATTCGTTTTTGTTGCTGTTGTCTTCTAACAGTTTCCAAGACCGACTTTCTATTAACCTCGGCATTGGAATATGAATACGTTCTTTGCTTGTTCAACCAGGAGTCATCAACCATATGCGACTATAATCAGCTGTTCTTACCTTCCTCATTGGAAGTCATGTAAAAAAGCGGCTCCGAAGAAGGCGATACTGCCGAAACGTCAGCCACTGTCGTATTGTATTGTGTGTTTTTCTATGGAGGTAAGTGTATGCTGTATAACAACCTCGCTGTTGTCTTGTTTGTTGTTTTTTACTTTTTCTTGTTCTTTTTTCTTCTTACAATAGCAGTGATCCTTTTGCGTTGCGTTGGGTACTACTGCAATACTTGTAATACCATTCATTTGACTTTCCATATACTTTGCTTTATATTTTAATAGGATGACAGGGAAAGTAGAGTGTTGTTGGTTTCGGAAATTCTTCCAGCTCTTTGCTTTCGACTAGTTACCTTTCGAAGAGTCTTTTTCTTAAATGAAATCCGTTTATTGTTGTAAAAGAATCATACGATTGAAGAAGGATTGATTATGCATGTATAACGAGCGAGGACAGAACAAGGTTCGTTGGACACTCGACGCACTGTTAAAGGATAAAGGATAAAGCTCTCGGCGTTGATCAATCCCTGAGGGATGTGCCATGCATTCGACTTCATTAAGCATCGTTGGTGGTGATTGAATGCATATCTGGCCTTTACAATAACTCGCAGTGGCCTGCCGATGTATCGAGCCAGTGCTGCTATCCTCTCAGACAAGTCTGGTACCAATTTGCCGACCTCGGAAGGATGGAAGGCTTGGTGGGCCATGGGCGCAGGGATCGATTTCACGTGCGTGTCGCAGTGGCGCCTCCAACCACTGCGCCACACGCGCCCCTGACGCACTGTTAGGTTACTGATTACCAACAATCAATCTTTCTGACTTTTTTCTCTATACATCATAAAAGAATCTTGACAAGTCGGATGTACATAGCTTTCCTACCGATAGGGTAACACCTCGTCTTCCGCCGGTTTTTCATCAGCAAACTTTCCAACGGAATTCATCAGTTTCCTTCACATAATGTTCTTCATGATCGAATACGCTTTGAAACAAATCGTCTTCCGAAGGTTGATGAAGAAAGAATATATTTCAGTTACGATTATACTGTATGAGTCAAAGTTGATTTAGTGATGACAACGTGAATCATCGGATTTGATTTATTACGACTTCCCGGAGCTGTGAGTTGGTCGACGAATTACAGGAATCGCGGTTGTCGTGGACGAATCTGAATCACAAAGTAGCACATTTCCCCATTCGATTCGTAAAGACAGGCAAGATTGACGAAGAATCGTAGTGACGACCTCAGAATACCGTAATCCGGCTAGATCGGGTTTCCGTAGAGAACCACAATCAGTAACAGACATCAAGTCGATTAAAGAAAATGCGAACCTTCAGTTGCAGGCGAAACCATATATGAGCTCGACTACCTCTATGTAGGGTACTCGACTCGCAAGGCTATGATGTGCGTTGGGACACATACGATGTGGTAATACCGGTTATCTATGCATCTAATTTGAAGCACTCCATCGGAATTTTTTGTGTAATGATCAAGCCGTCCACTTGCTAGCCTGCTAGCATTCGAAAGCAAATAAATCATCTTAAATAGTCATACGAACATTTTGTTCTTCGTGAAAGTCAAAACATCTCGTTTTTTATCTGATTGATTGCTATTTTTTGAAGTACGATATCCACTCAGGAGGTTGGGTAACTGAAACGTCTAGTAGAATTATGGGATGATTAAAGCAACCCACACAATTGATAACAATTATAATCTTATCATTCGCTATTCTAGCAACGCTGACAAAAAAGCGAATTGATAAACGTTAAAATAAAATTAAGGGCTTGCTGTCGTTCAATCTGTGAGGGATGCTTTATGCACTCGACTCTATCCATAACATCGTGCAGATGACTGAGTGCATGTTTAACCTACACAATGATTTGGAGGAACCTACCAATGTGTCAGGTCAGTGCTGGTCTGGTACTATTTTACCGACCTAGGAGAGGTGGTCGGCTGGGGTGAGCACCGAGCATGAGATAAAAGTAATCACCACGTGGGTATCCCAGGACACCACTATCCACTGCGCTGCGTGTACATCAGCGTAAATGATGTGTGTAAAACTGATGAACATAGCAGAAACATCCAAAACTACTCATACATGAAAACGATGAAGCGTTAAAGATCTCCTGAAATGATTTCGTAGTTTAAGGAAGTAGTGTGGTTTGTTCATATTTTTTTCTAATAGTTGTATCAAGGTGACAGGTGACAGGTGAGTTGTATCAAATTAAAGAGTTTGCCTTTGGTCAAGTGAAAATCTACATTTTTGTGTTTTGTTTTTATTCTAAAGGATGAAACTCTAGAACAAAGCCATATTGATTGACTGACTGATTGATTGTTGACTCATTACCTTCGAAAACCGGTTAGGCGAATATCAAGCTTGTGTTTAATTTCCACGTATGATTGACAACCATATGAGCATGGAAATTCACCGTCCGATAAACGAAATCGTACACGATTACCATCTTGTACCTTAACGACCTCAATATGACTAGGTGTTGACAAAATTTGAAATTTTTTATTTTTAAAGTCGATTTCCACTTAATCTGAGCGTGAATAGTTGGCACTTTTTGCATGCTTAGACGAGGTTTTTAAGGATAACCCTTCATTATAGCTAGCGCTTCGGTGCTCATTCGCCTACTTCAAAACAGTAGTGACTCGACTCGAAAATCGACTGCAGTTGCACTCTGGCATATGTGAGCCTCTGTAGTCGTTTTGAATCGAATCCGCTGCATTTGAACACCGTGTGAATGATGTTAACCTCGTCTGGCGGTGGCATTTTGGACGAGTTGGTTGTTGATATATTCCAATCCAATATGACCGAATCCGTGACGATATTGAATTAAAGTCCTTATTGGAAATATTGCTTTCACCTGAATAGCCTGTCGTCCCCTTGGTCGTATGACTCAAGCGGGCGTGAATAGATTTTCCATTTGTTATTGTCACGTTAAAGAGTAATCCAGTGGGTACTGCTCGCTGAGGATCACCTTCTAGCGTTTCCGTAAATAATTTGACTATCAATTTGATGGTCTTCTTGCTGCGCATCTGATATCCGGAGGAATCCCGTTGCTAGCGGCTGTTGTCCATAGGTTGTCGTCAGCATTACGTCTCTGGCCCATCTAATCTTCGTCAATTTGGCGTGCTAGATGCGCATCTCTAGCTTCTGACCGTTCATATGGCTTGGATCACTGCCTTGCTATACGAAAATTGATTTTATCCCTACTGTTACTGGAAAAATTGCCACCATGAAAGCAGGTCATATTGCACGTCAATATTATAGCGCACTCCGATCCCACCATGCTTTTCATCCTTCCAGAGACTGCAAATCGGTATCAGGCCTGCCTAGGAGGATAGCAATATTGAGTTCATACATCAGTAGACGTAATTCATTGTATAGGCCAGATACGATGCCAGATGAAGACTGCATGGCACACCTCTCAGGAATTTATCGACATCGACAGCTTTATCCCTTATCCTTTACTGGATGACATTAGTTTATTCATTCTCTTTCACATGAACAATCTTCACATCCACTATACGGGTCTCAACATTTTTTGCATTCCATTCGCCTACACCATTGACGAAGGCCTTCGAACATTTTGTCTTAAGGTTCGGCTGCTGCTTGATGATTATCGTCCTCATTATAAATCTCACTGAATGATGGTCGAGTCGATTCTCCCTTGAATTCTGAGATAGCTGTACTAAAGCGTTCCCTCGTGGGTTTCAGGAAGGTAGTTCAGCTCAGATAAGTCTGGTACGAATTTACCAGTTCCGCAGTGATGGGAGGCGTTGTGAATTCGGAACGGAGTAGAACTATCACCGTGCTCATAATGAATGGCATCGCTAGTACAATGCTGCCTGCCTCCTACTGGACGACACTAGATCAAAAATCGTCATGTATTAAACAGCAGTTCTAGATGACACCACAGCATTCGTACGGTGTTCCACTTCATTCGATTCAAATCGGTATGACTATGAATCCGCCAGAAACTTACAACAACCTCGTTTAAGCTTATCAATGATTTGAAACATTAGAGACAAATCCTTGTCACTCACCGATATCCGCCAATAACATACGACATCTTTCCCTGGCGGGCTGGTAAGAGTTTGCCACGTGTCGGTTGCATGAAGTTCACCACCACAAACTAAAACCTCCATCAGTATCTCTTTATTATCAAAATAAGGACTCCAGCTTAAGAAAAATATTCACTGCGTGGATAAATTAAAAAAAGAACTATCAAAAACTTATTGTGAGCCCGTTTATGGTGTATCTTCTTGTTACTTCTAATTTTTTGACATGACCCTACTTGCAGTATTGTATGCATCCTAATGTTTCTTTCTAATACTTGTTTTCTTGGATCGATCATTTACAAAATTCTTCAGATGTGTGGATTTGGCTGTTTTGATTAAGAATTTTTCACTGTTTTGCTTTCTATTTTATACTACCTCACCGCAGTCAGTCCCTAGCCTTTGTGATGGGCACAGAGGAGAGTTTCTCGCAGATATCTCTGGTAGTTTTTATTAAAATTAAAGCCTTGCTTTTAGCTCTGGTACCAATCTGTACGGATGGATATTCGCCTGGTTAGGTTCGGAGTTGAACCAAAGATCATGTTTGCTTTGAAGAGAGTCTCGAAACTACACAAAGTCCACACCGTTGTTTTTCGTGATAATAAGATCGACACGTAATGATAGGGCACTTTAAACGAAAACGATATTAGCTGACCTTTCGCTAAAATTCAAACACGCTTAGTGCTTCACGAAAAAAGTGGAATCTTGGTGTTCTACAGAAAACACTTGCACTGATATTTCATATGTAGCATCATTTCTGCGAGAATGAAATCGATAAGTCCCTTCATGAAATAACTAACATCTTCTTTCATAGAAGTGAATAAATATACTAAATTATATTAACGTTAGATCCTAACTTATTAATTAATTTTAATTAAATTCTTCGTGTTCTTGTTGAGCAAATGCAAGGTGTTATTTTTATCCTTTATTCACGAACAAGCCGACGTTTCGATGGATTTCGCCTTCCTCAGAGTCTGGAAAGATCAAGTCGACAGCGATCTATTCGGGCCAAACACCTCCATAACCAAACAGGAAATGCTAAACCAAGATTTTAATCACATTTAACACAGCTTTGCACACTCACCGCTTTCTATGACCCTTACACTTCATGTGTTATGTGGAGACCAACCGCGCAGTGTTTATATGGAAACGTAATGTGCCCTTCCCATCAGAATAACAGGCTTATATATTGCCCAATATCACGCGTGATAATGAGGCATTCTTCCCTGCGGTTCATTTTTGGATTCTTGGAATTAATCCAAAATGCCTCGAGAGTTTTGCGCGCTTGTGTTTTCGACTCCTGTGCGAGGATCGTGACACGTACTTCAAAGTCCTTCCCGCTATGTTTCTGCGTCTTATGCGTGCCAAGTGGGGTAATTGGTTTACGTTTGCCGATTAGGTGTTCTTTAATGCGGACACAGAGTGGTGGTCTGCCCGTTTTGCCAATGTATTCGTCTCCACAAGCCTTACAGGAGATCAGGTAGACTGTACCCGAACTCATGCAGTCACAGTCTCTACCATTAGGCCAAATTATGCAAATTTTTTCGCGGCACATAGACGGTCATATAGGCTCTTACGAACTTGCTGGTGTCTTAAATTACTCGGTGGAATCTCATTTATCGTTACCGAATTCTCTAGACCGGCTCTTCTTAAACAGCGTTTTATAGCTGCACTTACTTCATCTGAAATGAAGGGTGTCGCTAGAGTTATCGTTTGGGGGCCTAGGATTTTCCCTACACCTATCCCGAGCTACAGTTTCGTAGCCATTAGAAATGGCTATTTGCCGTGCCATGTTCCGGGACTCCTCTCTGCTCTCTTCCCGTTCAAACGTTGGTTGCTGTTCGAAACATGTTTCTCACAAGCGCTCTTTTCGTGTGAGAGGGTGAGAGGAGAGGTAATGAACCAAGATGTTTTTACTATTTGACTTTCGGTACCACTTCGTAATGTAGCCAATTTTTTTTTAAAATCGTGGACTATGATCAGCGAAGTTCTGCGCCGTTAAGAACGTTCAATGTTGAATGGCATTTAAATCCATACACTAATACATTTTTAACTTGTACACCACTAAGTTCATTTATTCGATAAAATTTTGTTCGAGTCGACTCGTTTCGTCTGAGCGACATCTTCGGCTTAGCATCACTTTCCTGTGATTAGACGACACAAGCGTAGGCGTCGACCAATCACGAATTGGCACGCCGCTTCGTTGGCTGCTCAGTGTTTTTCTTTTGTAAATATAAATCATAAAACAAGAAGAGGCGATACTGCCGAAACGTGAGTTACCGTTGTATTGTATGTGTTATATTTGTAAGGAAGTAAAGGCGTGCTAAATAACTTCGCGATTGTTAAAAAGAGAACAACGGATTTATAATCCAGTGTCGAGGTTAATAGGAAGTCGATCCTGGGAACTGTTAAAAACAACATTTTTGGTGTTTTAGTGAGAAAAAGGTCATATCATGGAAATAGCTCCTTTAAATCCATTGGCTATGAATAATGCTTGCATTTCTAAGACGGTGTACCTGGTTTTCAGGAACACTCGGTAACGCTGGGAGCATAGCTCAGTTAATAAGGCAAAAAAAAGCGAAAAATGGTCTAGAAGAGATAATCTTGTGGCTTTTTCCCTCATCAGACCCAAATATAGAGAGATGTATCTAGAATAAACTCAACTAACCACTTGGTTGCAATCGACTGCAGTCAACGCCACCTAACCCTTCAGGACAACGGCAAACGGCGCAGTTATTTGGATCGGGATAGCCGCCAGCTAGACATTGTAAGTTGGATCGTCCCACACAGGCATCTGAGTTGTCAGCATTTCAAAAAAAAAACTGTAATTTACACTAAATAAGTCCCAGTTATATGAATAGTGGCTTGCTGTAATAAGAACCAAGCACCCCACATCAAAACACTTCTAATTTGTCTTTCAGTATTTTTTTCTTCATCCTTTTCATACAATCTCTCGTTATTGGAGAGAAAAAACACCGATCATTTAACTTTCGAGACTCAGACTAAGCTTGCTCTAACCTAATTTAGAAAAAAAGGAATATTGATATTGTAGGGCATATTCTAGTGGCTATTTAAGAGCCTTGTTCTTTTATATCCACTGAATAGTACTCTCAGCATAAGTTGTGGGACATTCTACAAGTTTTTGTGCAAAGTAGTAAAAAAATTGCAGTAAAATAGAGTAAAAAATAGATTAAAAAGGAAGTTTTAAAAAACAGTTGAAAAATTTGGGATAGGAGCATGCTGTAATTCCAGGTTTGTCTACCTTACTTACATGGATACTTGGATGACCCGCCCTCGATGGCTGTGCGGGCCCCAGCATAACTCAATTTTTTCGGACTTTTACTGGTTTTTTACTTTTACTGGTTTAGCCATTGTGGCTACTTGAAGCCCCGGGGTCAGCCAGGCAAAAGTCTGCTCCAGGTCGACGCCACCACAAGCAGTCGCCGCCATTGTGGACCAAAGGGACATTTGCCATCATGCGACTAATTTGATACCAGGGCGGTGGTGGATTTTGGTATTGCTTTACTCTTAGCTGAGCTTCCTGATGGAAACGCCGAACTCCTGAACTTGGGAGGACCTGTCGAGGATGAACTCCCTCGCTGTACCTTGCAGACCAACATTCAGGGGCACCTCCTAGCCACGATGAAGCGGTAAACCGCTGGGAGGGTTTGACTAGCGGTAACACAAAAATGCTTCAATCAGTTCAGCAATCCGGGAAAGCTTCAATATTTCATATGCAAAAACCTTAGTCAAGCATTTATATGGGTTTAGCCAACTGGTTCATCAGAACGGTACATGTTTGAGGAGATCAAATGTAATCAATAATGGCGAAGCGGTGAAATCAAAGCTCCAATAAGCAAATGGTACCGTACTCGGACAGTAGATGTCGTTTATTACTTTTGCATCCAAAAACGCCATTTTCTCGGTTCCCATTGTTGTCACGTATTTCAGTTCTTTTGGTACGATTGTGAAGTCGGACACCTGGAAAGTTTTCTATTCCAGATAATCACAAATTTATTAAATCTTAATACAAATTGTGCTTTCGTCATGGTTTTACTTCTCTCTATCACAAGTTTTGAGCTATTTATTCTTTGCAGGTTTGGAGCTCTTATCAGCCATTATCACTTTGTCACTTTTTAAAGCGTTGTTTGTTGACTGGGGAGAAAACGATCTTCTATCGAAGCAAGAACGAACTCAGTTGAAAAAATCAAGTAGGCGAACAAATAACGTATGAATGAATTCAGAAATAATCAGAGAGTAAAGTAATCGTTTATTTATATAGAACACGTGGATCGATAGATAGAGAAAAGGGAAAAAAGTCAAAAGAAGAGGAAACGTCGAAAAAAATTGCAATCTTTCTGATGAAAAATAGAAACAATGTGCCATTTATATTGATGTATGACTTGTACTGATCTATAAAAACTCCGACCGTAATTTTAACTTCATGACTTTATCGATTGTCACACGGAAAAGGAAGATCAGACCTTAATTGCGTGAGCGACGGCATGGTAGTGCATTAACGAGCCATAGTCGTACGGTACTCTTCGTGGTGAGACCTGCAAGCAATTGCAACCTGCTTCTTACTAATGTTTAGTAGTTCCTTAGAAATCATATTTGAATGGATTCGTGGGAATACAAATTATGTCCTCATTTCACAGAACTTACGGAAACACGAATAAACAATGTAATCATTCAGGAGTTAAAAAAAGACGTTGAAGAAAAAAAAACTAAAGAAACACTAATGAGTACTGCACTACATCTATTCCACTTTTCGAACACAGAAAAGATAACTCAAACAATCGAGCCTATAACAGATTATTCGAGATATTTAGTCACAAGTAGCTCAGTCTTTTCTTGTTCTGAGTATTGGACCTGCTCTACTTCCTCAATGATTTTCCGTTCCATCGTGATTGCATGGTTCCCGAGTGTCAAATAGCGATGTATTTAAAACGACGAAAGAGAAGCAGAGGGGATCATTCCTCATAGCAGGGTCCTCTAAGTCGAGAAGAAGTTTTACGTTCTCATTTGGAAGCCAAATTAGGAACAAACAAATGTCAGGAATCGTCATTGTCCTTGAGGGAACCTTGTGTCAGATGAAAACTCTCGTTTCGATAATAGCTGCTCACCATTGGATCTGATATTGGCTCACGAAAGCTCTTTCACGGCTATGTCCAGGCTGCACAGAGCGAATAGAAATCGTGTCCGCTATTTACTTTATTCTTATGGCAACAAAGTGAAAACAGCACTGGGGTCCATAGGATTTACACGGAATGTGGGTTATTTAAGTTTCCATGTCATTAAGGCACACACGATTACGCTTAATTTTGTTCCAAGAAGAAAAATTTAGCGGAAACTATGAAACCTACAGAATAAACATTCACAGGATCACACCTTCTGGCGCTACATACGGAGCAGATACGTTATCGACTGATTACAACAAGTACACCAAATGGACAGCATGAGTTAGCCATTGATTACGAATAGCATAAAAGCATAGCAAATGAACTCTTTGCTGCAAAGCAAATAGTCGGAAAAAGCATGTAGTGAAATGAATGTGTATGGTCCCTTGTGTGTTAATGTTTCATATGTTTCTTGCGTCTTCCATTCAGTCATGTAATGTGTGCCAGTTCTAAGACGTGAGGAGAACTCTCAGTCAAACATTCAAACGCTTTCGAAAGAGTTAAGCCCACCAACCTTACATTACAAAATGCTTTTGGACTACTTCAGAATATGTGCTCTAAAAGAACTTGCAGGAAATTGCAACGGAATTTTCACTACATCACTTTAAAAGTTGAGGTCCACTTTTACGAATCGAAAAGTCTTCGATTATAAGTTTAATAGTTTAAATTATGGGACTGTATTTGATGTATTCGCTACTTTGAGACTGCACCTGTTCATCATCCTCGCAAATCTGTCGACTAACTATAGGAATCGTTGCTGTCCTAGAGCAATCCAATCTGCAAGGCTAATATAGCTCTATCCGTTCTATAACGGCAGCCCGATGACTACCCGAGCTGAGTACCTAGGAACACCCTAGCATGGCTATCTCAGAATCTCAGTGCAAATAGAGTTTCTCCAACATTCAACATGTAAATGGAGCAGTGAACAAATCTCGAACTCATACAGGAACGTCCTCGTATAACCTTCATGAATGATGGTCGCAAGGCATAGAAGCGAATGGATGAAGTGCCGGAAGCGGCATGATGTGTGAATACGAGACATCTAGGCATCTAACTAGGTGTTTTTTAAAATATGGTGGTTAAAAATATTAAAATAAGTGAGAGGAAAAAAGAGCACCAAAGAGGGCAAAAAAACTACATTCGTACGTTCGTTGTTCTTACCACTTCATAACAGATCAATCAAAACTCAGAGTGAATTCATCCCACATGGCGATGTCGTGCGATTGTCAGGAAAATCGTCAATGAAAGTATGAATATATCAAAAGTTCTCGCACTCAAATGGCTTCCGAATGCTGTTATTGTGTGACGAGCACAAAATTCGCTCATATTCATTTATTATTCAAAGCATATAGTGAATAACCCGAAGAGAGCCAATATGCCGCAATCACTAGCTGTTAAATAGATGTTGCAGCTGTTATGTCATAATGTTCTCTTTTATGCATCTGGCTTATTTTATTGTATTTGTATCGTGCTTTTATCGCGTTTATTTCATTGTGCTTCTACCTTCATCAACATGAGAGGGGTCGGAATTTCCAGAGGGGTGTCGAGCTGCATGTACAACAGGGCAATAGGTCTCCAATAACATCTCCATATGTAAGACTGAGTTCGACATTTCAATCCAGGAGCCCAAGTAAATGTACGCCTAAACCAGGAATCACTGGGATCCTGGACATAATCGAGTCTCAAGATTGCAAATATGCATTCGATCATCCAAAACGGCCTAAGACTTTTTATGGTGATGACTAGAGAAAGCCTTAGCAGTATTCTTTTCAAAACAGTGGAAAAAGAATCAAGACAGACATGCCAAAAATGTGCTGTTCTTTGTGTTTCTTGAGGAGAGGGCTCTAGTGAGCGACGAGTACTAATGAAAACTCTATAAGTAAGTCTTCTGGATAAATCGAGCAATTAAACGTTTTTTCTTTAGTTTGTTTATGATACAGGTAGTAAAAAAGGGACTAATGTTTTTCAACTATAATGAAATCCTATCAAAATGGTCTATAATGAATCCAGTTTGTGTTTAGCTCAATGCATCGATTCTTACCTAACTGAGGTCTATGGGGCCAGTCTTCATTTCTGAAGCTGTTTCAGTCACTTTTTTCTAACAGTTCCATCAATTTCACATCATTGGCGATGCCCACCAAATTGATAATCATATTAAATACGATGGACCTATGGAGAACAAAAAGAAGAAACCTGACGAATTCCAAATGCTTGTAACATGCTACGAAACGGCATAAATGACGCTGTCGCTTCTTCCATGACATTTTTCCAGTTAATGGAAATGTGTCGATCTCTAAACAGGGCGACATATACAGCCGTAAGACGAAAAAGAAATGGAAAACGGAAGAACAGAAATGAAAATGATGTTGGAAAATTCGAAAATTGCGCAATGGCAGCGTCGAACCTGTCTGGACGTTGGTGTGTGTGCCAAAAACCAAGCGCGTGACCCGTTTCGTGTGCCACCACGTACTCCTAAAATATCATATTGCAGAGCAAGTGGAAGGGATGTGGAGTAGAAAGAGAAAGAGCAAGAAAAAAAACTGGAGGAAAAGGAACAGAGAAAAATGACAAACGAAGAGGAACAAGACGAGGAAGTGCAGGAAGGGAGCGAATAATATGAACAAGAAGAGAATGATGATAAAGATGAAGAAGAGGAAAAATGAAGTGTTCATCTGTAGAAGGAATTTACCGGGGGTAAGAAGTACATAGAAAAAGTGGCGGCAAATTGTGAATCTGGAGCTATATTCATTATACCAGCTAAAGCCGAATATAAAGAGTGGAAAAGAAAACGAAACAGGAGAATACTTTGATTCTTGGTAAACATATGCAAAAGTATGAGAACTAACGAAGTCCACTTGAAGAAGATATTTTTCCAAGTCTGCAAAATGTAGTGGTTCATTTATTAAGAAAATCTATTAAGCTGACATACCTTTTGATTTCTCTTGCCTTCTGTTCACAGCTTCATCCTTGTGCATTTCCAAAGCGATTTTTTTCGAAGTTCGATGCAAAACATGTTGGATGATCAATGGGGAAAATTCAAAGCGGTATCCTTAGGCGTTTTCTTATGATATATAGGTTTTAGAATACAACGAGATTATTAGTGCTTCTCAATCTTACATTCAAATGCGGAGCAATAAATATTCATAGCTTTTAGCGTTAGATGGTGAACATTTACTGAAAATTGTGTTAAATACAGCGAGTTAATCAACTTCTTAGATAGCAAGTGCTAAGAAGTAACATCAGTCCTAGCATAATTTCTACTTCACTTATATGTAGCTGGGTGAGCACTAATTCTTCCACTGAAACACCTGGATAGCTATGCGAGTGCGATCCCACGTCGTCCGCAGTCACTGAGAAGTCACCGACCTTTGGGAGAATTGCGAACGAATAGCTAGGTGATTTGCTCCCAAACAGCGATATTCGGAGATATTAGCGTTTACTAGCCGAATTTGGCGCTGATAATGACATGTGCTACGAATGTGGCTATATTTTGCAGATGAAACGTTAAAGGTAAAGTGTGCAACGACAATCAATCCTCAGGAATCCGTCACGAATCCCACTTCGATCGTCATAGAAGTGATTAGGTTCATGTTTGGCCCATACACTAATTTGTAATGGCCTACTGATGTTTCAAGTGTTTTACTCTCATGATGTTCTAGCCGAATCCTTCCACTAGTTTGCCACTTATTCTCAAAACTGGGGTCTTGATTTAGTCTGTGCGCATGATCGAACCAACAACCATGTCTTTTTTGGTGGGCACTCCTAACCACTGCGCCACACGTATCTACTTCAATAGGAAACAAGCATACAAGGCTAAATAGATGGAGAACAACTTTCTGCAGAATTTTTTTAGAAGTCGTTCAAGTTATAGATAGTGAAGGAATTTTGGCTGATAAGGAACTAGGAAATAAGGAAACATTCTGTTATCAGTTCTGGTCGTAGGATTATCAACACCATGTCCTTATTTTATTGTACAATGAGGGAAATTGAGAAAAATTTTGAAAACTGCCGTTTTTGCATTAACTTTTTTTCCTCACTGTTTTTAAACAGTTTTAAACTGAACTTAAACATAATTTTAATTTTGGTTTAGTCTAAAACTGTTTAACCTAAACGTAGACAAATTTTATAACATTGAAGGTGATAAACGCCTATATACATATAAAATATATTACAGAAGCTCTTATTTGTTGTAGACACACCCGTCCGTTCTAATGATCTACTGCCTCATCCAGGTGGTGCTCTTGGTGTGCTGAAGGAGATTCATACCGAAGCAGGGCCTTCCAAACGGAGGAATTTGACACCACCTGAGTCATCAGCTAACAAGTCAAAAAAAACGATAAAAAAAGAAAGACTGAAAGAAAAACTAAGCAATTTCTTGAATCGCCATTGCCTTTCAGCGAAGGAATTTACGCGCGGGGTGGGAAATGGTCCACCGATTATTCGCTGGGGACCGGCTACCGCCCGTGGTGACGATGGTTTCGCAAAGTGCAAGCAGGGCTACCTCGAGTTTCAATGGAAAGAGAAACTTTCCTGAGCAACTAATTGCTGGTAAAATGGAGATCTTGCTGGTGGGCTTCTACTATCGTATTTTCAGCTCGTTTAGAAGGTTGTATTTATTATTTATGATCGAAATATTTTTTTATATTGATCGGAAAGTTTTTGAAGATTGTTTGTGAATTATTGAGCTTCACGATAAACTTCTTGTTTGACTTTTTATAAACGGGGTCTTAGTTCATGTTGTTCGTCAACTGAAAGTCTCTCTTCGTTTTGTTTCTTCCTTGGTTGCGTTTATAGTCCTTCCTTTTCTTTTGATGCCAAATTGGTGTGTAATGGTAAATTAAAAGTGCTTCCGCATTCGTTTCTTTCTACTTTTTGTAAAGAATAATATTTAGTCTGCAGCACATAAAATTCAATGCCAAGTAGTTATCAAAAACTTTTGCTGCTTCCTACAATATTTCTCTAGAGTATTCTTTGAAAATTGGCAACACAAACGTAGAATCGATCCCAGCGTCCATGGTCCACCAAGCCTTCCATCCTTTCGGAGTCGACGAATTAGTGCCAGATTTGTCTGCGAGGACAGCAGCACTGAGTGGATATATCAGCAGGTCACCGCGAGTCATTGTAAAGGCCAAATATGCATTCGATCACCTCCAAACGGTGCTTAATGAAGTCGAGTGCATTGCGCATCCCTCGTGAATCGGTCATCGCCGAGAGCTTGAGTGGATATATCAGCAGGTCACCGCGAGTCATTGTAAAGGCCAGATACGCATTCGATCACCTCCAAACGGTGCTTAATGAAGTCGAGTGCATGGCGCATCCCTCGTGAATCGGTCATCGCCGAGAGCTTTTTTTTATCTTTTATTCTTCGAAAGCTCTCGTTTTTTAAACTATTGCCCTAATAGGATCGCTGAATTAGAAAAGATACATATCGTAAGTAAACGGAGACTTAAATGCTCAGGTATGTAGGTATTAGAACGATTTTTTACGGTAACAATGGATTTTTTTTGTAACTGGTATTCTATCATAGCTTCATCGTGCAGCGAATGAAATTCTTTAAACGTTGTCCAGTTTTGGGATGTTCGTTTGAAGGTCAGTGAGATGAGATCGTCGAGTGTGCTACGAAACCAGTTAGCACCGAACGGAAACTGAGACAGTAATGGAGATTTAGAGAGGGAAAGAAAGAAAGAGAGAGCCAGAGATGGAGAGAAGTAGGGAAAGGGAAAAGGAGACAACGTGAGAGAGTCAGAGGTAGACAGATCGAGGGAGCGGGAGATATCCTGCAGAGCTAAAAGTTTCAAACGCGGAGAGAGAGGCGGGTGAGGTGGAGAGAATAAGAGAGACAGAGAGGCAAAGGGAGAGACGGAGAGTGGGATTAAAATAGAATATGCGAAATTCAAAAGTTCAAAAAAGTGAATCCAGACGATTAATGCCGAAAAGGTTTTTCACGATTTCAGCGGCCCACATATTCAAGGTTATGAGAGAACGACTCCGAAAACCCTTACACTTGTCAATAAACCAATCGGGAATTGTCAGTGGTCCTGAAAATGGATTCCACAGTACTACGCCATGTCACGATTCTATGGGAGATTTTTCCTATTTCTATCACTCTCCTCTTATTTAGTCAACCAGGAAGTGAAAACAAGATTTGGAATTGTTTATATTAAGCTCATGCAAAAATTCTGTAAAGCTTGTAAAAGAACGTCTCAAGAAAAGTTTACAAAGCGTTGTCGTATTAGGCGACTTCGATCACTCGCTTCACCATCGAGTGAAAATAAATGGCTTTGATATCGCAAGGCAAGGCAGGAAATCTGTTCTATATTGGTCGGCTTATATAGAAGCAAATCGGTTGGGAATCGTTTAGAATATAAATAGTGTGAATTAAGAACATCAACTAACCTCAGCACATTCACTGCCGATGATGATATCCTGGTGGCCACCGTTTCTGCCAATGTATTCGGTAAAACAACTATCACCCTTCTCCAAAACGTACCGTATGGCGTCTCGGGACTTAAAATAGGGAAGATTAAAATGGTCCGGCTGATGCAATATATGAAACAACACCACATATTCCAGTGAATTTGGATGATCTGATTTCAGAAATCTTGAAAACGCTTTGAATTTTTTTGTCGACCCGAAAAAGATTCTTATAGATCCACAACGTTGCTGAAATATTTGTAAAACTCCGGACCGCAGGTGTCTGTGGTGGGGAACGAACGCACTAATCCTTTCCGGGGCCTAGTGCGTTCACCACCACACCATGCGATTGTGGTTTCAGCTACAGGCTCAGCTTAACTGGATTCATTGCCGATGTGGGCTTCCCAACCTTATACACTAATTTAAATTTCATACGCTGTTCTTTGGCAAGTTGCCACCACAAAAAAATCATTTGTGGTGTCCATTTCAGCACCACACTGAGTGAATCACTAACGGGTAAAGTCAAGTGAAAATCAGTTGTTGGAGTTACCTGTGTTCACCTATCAGATTCAGGTAGCTTGTGATTTGTCGTCCAGCCGTACCATTTTACAAAAAAATATTTCAAAGTCGTTTTGTTTTGGTGCATGCAGAAATGTTATAGTGATTTGGTAAGTGATTATGAGAAGTCCTAACATTGGCAATCCCAACTTTATAAGAGGATCCGGTTAGATCAGTGGAAGCAGTGAAGTCGTCCACAGCCGCGACCGCCATGAGTGGTTTCTCAAAAACAACATTACAACACATCATTCGTTGTAGTAAGTGGTTAAAAAATGTTCAGTAAAGGATTCCTTTGATGAGTCGTTGAAACGAAACATCAAAAAGGTGATAGAGTTGTCTTACAAGGTTTTTCGGGCAGAGTTTGAACATCTTCTGAAGAAAAGATGCGTCGGAAAGTAAACGATGGGCTTAAGAAACGGCATAGACCGGATTTCCCTCTGGATCTGACCACAAATTCAATGGCAGGAGAACGTCTCATTCTAGCAAATCGTAGTATAGTTCGTGTTTTAAAACTCGTTTGTGATTTTTTAAAATTCTGAAGATGTGCGTTTGCCCACTAAAATTTTCTCTTGCAATATTTTGGTTTTGCGAAGAGCAAAGGTCACTAGAGAAGGAAACATGCAGATATTATTCGACATGTTTCTTTTTCTAACAATAAAAATATTGAACATATACAAATAATAGTAGGAGCCTTAGCTGCAAAATCAATAACAGAAGTCTATATCTGTGCATTTCATCATCACTATATCCAAGGTAATCTATTATTCCTCCACAAAACTACGGTCGTTGCTCTTTAATCTTTATGAGACCATACTACGACTATTGCACGTTGTCTCGTGTGATTCCACCACGGATATTCCTCTTGTGAAAGATCTCTAGCCAGTTGATCACAAGGATAGCGTAGCACGTCTTTAAGTGGTCTGATATGGGGTTAAGCACCTGTCAGACCGGAGTGGATTCAAAGAAGATCTCACTGCCTCTGCTCTGACAGAATCACTTGTCATTTCTGTAAGCAAATAGTCATATACATAAAAGAGTGCATGGATGAGCTTGCAGATGTGTGCGAATTGCATCCTATTCGTCAATTCAGCCAAAATTTATAAATTATATGACTGTGGTAAAAGAAAAGTAGGAAGTTTAAGTGTAGGAACACTCTGAACAAACGACCCCATAACTACTGTGAGGTCACCCAGGTTTAAGCCGTCCAGGGCAAGTTACCGATGATTATCCTATCAGTATACAAACGGATAGACGGTTAAGCAGCACAAAGAGTTGCTCTGTTCCTTAGAAGTGTGCCATGGAGTCAACTCCATTTATAGCATCGTGAAGGTAATTGAATGCATATTCAGCCTTTAAAAAACTTATGGTGCCTCAACGATATTTCACTTTGGTGTTTTTAACTTTTCTGGCAAATTTAATTCCGCTGTGCCAAAAACGAAGGGGGGGGGGGGGTGTGGTTGACTCACTGGGCTGGATACAATGCGTTCAATCATCGCCTTCTCATTGAAAAAAGTAGAAATGTGAGAGACTTAACCGAAAATCATAGTGCTCTCATATGACTAGGATGTACCGAAGAGCTCTGGCACGCAAAAGGGAGCACCTGTCTTTTTGAGTCTTCATCGGTGTCCGTTTGCGAAGGACGGTGAAAAGCAGAGCGGTAAGTGGTAGAGCAGGCAGTTTTGAGTAAATGTTCAGATACTGCCTTTTTCATATCTCGTTGTTAGCAAATCCAATTGTCTCAAGCTCACATTGTGTAAAACTCCTAGTCAACTTTTAGGCAAAGAATTCAAGAGAAAATGGATCTTTAGAGCGCTTTCGTAAGGACTGGTTCAAGGTCAAAATCGAACGTACCGCCATATTTTCGCGGAATCGTAAGCATGTGGACTCTTCCCACATTCGAATACCACGCCGAATGAGATTTTGAAATTCATCTGAAACGTTTTCGTTTTAGTCCTTGGAATCAGCTAGAGGAAAAATAGCATCCCCAATGATCATTCGGAACGGTAGATCGTAAAAATTTGCACTTTAATCAGTATTTCAGCACTCAAATTATACTGAGCATTGTAAGTTTATTCAATAGCTGTGGATTTTATTTAGACCTTTTTATATTCAATAAAACCGCAAACCGGTTTTATTTTTCCCATTTGTTGGTTTTCCCATTTCCCATTAGTCATTAGGAATTTCAAGGAATCGAATCAACGAGCTTCCATCAGGAAGAATGGCTAAGAGTAGACCAATACCATGAGCGATCACCGCTCTGGTATGAAACTAGTCGCTTGGTGGCAATTCTTCCTCTGATTCACAAAGGCCGGCGGCTGCCCCTGCTGCAGTGATGACCTGGGGCAGACTGTGGCCAGGTTGACCTCGAGTCTCCAGGGAATCACAATGGCTAGACGAGCAGAATTCAGAAAAAATGGAAATTACACTGGGGTCCGCACAACCAAAGAAGAGCAGCCATCCAAGCATGCAAGTATATTCAATAAATAAATAAATACACATAGTCTAAGAATAACCTAGTTGTGTGTGCACGATCTTCTTCATGTTCATTCACATTTTATGCTAATCTATAAAAGTCATATTGAGCTAACGCGTGAGCGCGGTATGGACAGCATAGTGTGACAAATCCGTAGCCCAGTGGACGATATGAAGAATATGGTGTTCATTTTCAGTTCAATAGCTTCCGGAACATCTTACCGCACTGTGTTTGTTCATTCAATGGCTAATCGAAAGCAGATAAGAATAGAAGCGTAGAACCATAAAAGCCATTCTCTAGAGTTAATGATTTACCAAAAACCTTTTTTTGGGAAAGTCTATTGGTCGGTAATCTGACCAGCAATTGATTGGTGTTTCACTTTCAACGTTAGGTTCTCGTATGGAATGTGCTGATATCAAAGTAGCGAAATCCACTCAACATAAGCTGCAAAATGCTTCTAACTGTGGACTGCAAGGCATCTGCACGACGGACCATAGTCACACCTAATAAATAGTGGCATACATACCATTCATAATATCTCTAGAGCGCTTTAAACGTGATGCGTCCTTTCCGGGATAAATCGTGCCGTATATCATTAAAATCTCTCCTGAGCTCTCAGATCTTTATGTTAGTTTTACTCTTGCATTGCTATAAAATTTTCCTTTTTTCTTTTAGTGTTTGGGAAAAAATATATCTACAAGCTATGGTTGACGTCACTCATTTCACCTGTTGTCTCCGTGTTAGCAAAAACAACATTTCGAGCTAATATGAAAGGTTCCTCGATCAAGTGCTATACTTTCAATGACTAGAAGAGAAAGATGAATCACTGGCGAAATGTTTTATATGGTGAATGGTTAATGTTTCGTGTTGAACTACAGTGTTTGTGGAGGATTTCTTTTCGGTGAACGAGTTGCATGTTTGCCATGTGACCAGCCATCTGAGGCGTCGGAGCCGTCTCGCCTCATCGCCAACGATTGAGGAGACCAATGACGACGTTGGTGATGAACACCATGGTCTTTCGAGTGATGATTGTTGGAAACCGACTTCCATTTAACCTCGGTGTAAATGATCAATGTGCCTTATTTCATCGATAAGCTAACACAAGGTTGTTATACAACTTTGATTCGGCTAAAGCTTCGGAGCCGTCGTCTTCCTCATGACAGATGGTCCGAGTCGATGGTCCACAATCGTTCGTCGTCTTCTCAATATGGTGTGTCCGTCGTCGTATCGAGTCAAATCTTCAGTGGAGCACCGTTTGTAGTGACGATTTAGAGTGGAAGACGACCTCGTCCATCAATTGGTCACCATTTCTTGTCATCGACTCAGCTGATACGAAATTGTTATGAAGAATTGTTGGGCTACTGTTTCGGCGCATTTGCCTCGTTCAGAGCCGCATTGATCCCAGCCGGTGGTCTCTAGCTGGTCCTTATAGCGAATTATCGTTATACATAAAATTATTTACTATTCTTCCTAAAGTTTAATGAAACTCGGTTTTTATGATCCTATGACAGTTCAGTTGCTTGAGGTTATGTTACGCAACCTGGTATGGCTCATTTTCGGGACCAGTTGAGTTTGAGAATGGACTCTCATTAGTGTTGTTTGGATGACTTCTAGTTGTTTTCGATTAATAACTGGATTCAACAACATTAAGTAATTTAGACTGTTTTTTGATAATTTTTATCGTAACTGTAGAAAAAGTTCTTATTATATAACACTATACTTCACTGGGTTTTATGATGATGTTTTGATAACAGTGAGGAATTTCCTAGAATTGTAATTTAAGAGTTTCCTGTTCTTAGTTAAATAAACAACTTGCTTGGCGAACAGAGTGCTCCTCTGAAGTAGTTTTTCAATATGAAGTGCTGGTATAGAGCCTTTAAAGAACTTTGCTAACCGCTGTTGTTTTGTTGATTTGGAAGAACAGCGCCAAATTTGGGGTCTTCTTTGCCAAATACTTGCAAAAATCCTTCAAGGTATGCTGGAAATGGTGAGTCGCATGTAGGTTTAGTATGGTAAGAATAATTTAGATTCACCTAACTAGCGATGAAAGATCAATAATCATAAGCATTAGTAACTTTAATGATGCTGAAATATTTGCAAAACTCCGGACCGCAGGTGTTTGCAGCGAGGAACGAGCGCACTATTACTACTTCCGGGGGTTAACGCGTTCACCACCACACCATGCGGGTCCTTCATTACACTTTCTTTAGAAATTTTGTTTAAATTGTTGAACTTACATGAGGTTGACAGCAAAGTTTATTCATCCAAAGCTTCGACGTCTTCATAAGAGCCGATGATCTGAGTAGGCGGTCCATTGTAAGCCCAGCAATTTAAACAAGTTGGTTGCTTTACTACTGAGATTAAATGATGGTTGGTTTCAAAATTAGCAACATTGTTACGATGTTTTGATGATATAGAGCAATTTTTCTAACATGTATATTTATAACATGTATAGAACATCTATTTATTTACTTCTTTAAATTGGTGTAAGTCCCCGGAATCCTTAGTCTTTACATGAGGAAATGAGTAGAGTAATAGCGAACTTAATGGAGTGATGGCTTCTTTTATAGGGTAGTATGGAATGCGAAAATGACGATTGGTTCTGGTTCGATATACCTATTCAATAACCATCAAAAGTAATTTGTCTGCAAATAGTCAGCAAATCATACTGTACTACATGGAGTTTGATGGTAACCACAATTCTGGATTTTTGTGTTTATCGATTCAGAAAAATCTAATGCACAACGGGAAGGCAGTGATATCTGATCCTGGTAGGTACTGATTGGATCCATTCCAGTGTTAAGCAAATCAGTCCGTTTCGATGATGTTCACAGCCATAAGGCACTTTCCCATAAACAGACTTTTCGCGAAATTCTCGCCACGCACGGTTCTATAGGTTAGTTCGATTCGCAGAGTTTGATTTACTTTCAGGTGGCTTTGAGGCGCTGAAAAAAGTAAATTTTGCTAAAAATCGAGTTAGTTTCTTTTTTGAAATTCTATGCTGGTGTGCTGGAAAATTCTACAGCAAGTACACTGATCGATGCAGGCTTAATCATAGGGACAACTTGTTCGTCATAGCCGTCTTCACATCAACATCGTTCAGCTTCTGAATGTTGCTTTTACGCATTATTGATCGATGACGGAAAACGACGATAAATTGGTGAGAAGCGGTTTTTTAGACATTGCTTAGCTTAGCTTTTTAGGAATTGTCAACTTAATAGCTATACACGGTGAAGTCTGAGCTACCTACAGCTTCTTCTTTTCAATCGAAGGCTCAAAATCTTCGTTTTCTTGCCGCTTTTTTGGTAAACGTTTTAACTTTAGAGGCTTGCAAACTTTTCACAGTTGTCAAGGAAGTCTCCAAAACGAAATTTTTTGTTTAAAAACTCGCTAAAAGGGATTTTAGTTCAAAAGTTTCTATAAACCTTGGTATAACTAGTTGATATATTTGTTTATATGGTCTTACAAACTGATGTTGTGCGATGGGAGGTCATACAGATTTTAGTTCTTCTTAATCTGTAGAAAAAGGCCGAAAAGCGGAAATTGAGTGTGCTGGTATTTCATGAAGTGAAACCTTTTAAAAAAAAGCCGGAGAACCTTATTTAACTGCTGGCGCAGTCTACTTTTTCGGAATGTTTCATGAACGGGGCGACAGTTTACGACAGCTTCAGACGGCCTGCCAGTGAAAATTCAAAAACTGGATGGCGTCAGCTTTACAAAAGTCACCTGACGACGACTAAAAGAAGCCTTACTACTGATCGATCGATGGATCTTATTGATTGTAGCATACATGATGATTACGGCGGCAATCATGTCTCATAGCAATGTTAAACATGTCCAAATCATCAGTTCTGAGTTCTACCAAACTAGCCGAACTGTTTCTGAAGGAAAAAACAGGTTAACCGAATACCAGCAATTTTTCATCTGCTGTTGACTTCCTCGTTTTTTGGCAATAAAGGACCATTTTTCAATAATTGTGGTGCTTTAGGGGTTCTGAAAATAAAAGAATTTTAGATAAAACCATTTTCTCTATTCTATGGATGTGAGTGATGTGTGTACTACCATTTAATATGTATTACGATGGTCCATGATCCAGGTACACTGCGGTCAGAACATGGAAGTGTTTTGTAGTTTACGTTAAGGCTATTTCAGATTTCTTTCATATTTGGTTTTAGAGAAAGGGTTTTTGTAAACTGTTAGACCCCCAGGATGGCCTTTCTGGTCTCACCACTCCTTCTTTGATCCGATTTCAATTAGCTATCGAATGAATACACATAACGCAGTGAGGAAGCTCTAAAACCCACTGAACTAAAAATGGACCAAATGTGCCCATATGATCGTTTGGTTCAAACCGTTATGGACACTATAGTGACTAAATAGGTGTTATAGTTCAATTTTGGTTCACGTCATTTTGTGAAGCCTTTCGACAAAAGAAACATCTTGCAAAACTCATCGTCGGCGTTGTTTTTTACAATGAGGAAGAATGAAATTTGACACTGACGAAGAGATGAAAGCATTCGCCTCATATTAGAAAATTGAAACAGCGAAGAAACTATCGGCATCATTCGAATTTTACTCGTCAGATATTAAAATGGAACGGTTTCACTGTTCGGCTTAGAAATAATAGTCGAGAAAAACCGAGAATCAAGCGCGTTTAAGAGTTGTTTAAACGAAAAACCAGCATAAACCTCACCTGGAAGAACTCATACAAAACCGCAAAAGCAGGTTTTCTCGGAAGCCGAGCATTTAGAAAAACTTAGAAAGCTTTTTGAAATTTCACGCATACAAATTTTTGCATCTCACAGTGCTAAGTGAAGTTTTCTTGTATAACAAAATAAAACCTAAAGTCTTAGGAGGAACTTTAGAGTGATTGCCGTGAGCGACTGTCTATTAAGGCGAAATCCGCCGAAAGGTCAGATTGTGCGTAATAAAGAAATAATATATGACCTCGTGTTTACTAAAGAGGAATATAAAGTTCTTTAGAGTGTTGGAGAAATAGAGAAGAAAGGAAAATTCTAGGCTTCCCATTTCAGTACTTTTCGAAACAATTTGAGAATTACGCTGTATGAGCTGGTAGAGGTTAATTTGTTTTGTTCCGTTCAAGGACATTAGTGCCATTTGTTTAACATGGAGAAAACTTTTTGTCGCGCGTATATTTGTAACTCTCTGGCTAGTAGGTAGATTGAAATAGCGTAATTTTTTTCCTAAAACGTTTCCTTGTTGCCATTGGCACGTCGAAGGTTCGATCCCGTCGATACCCCTCTGTTCTGAGGGATCTCGAGACCAGCGAGAGGGAAGCAGGCTTCAACGCGCCCCCGCAGATGGTGTGGGCGGATAGGATCAAACTGCTAACCGGCACAGACCAGAAACGACCACTGGAGACTCAGAAGATGATCTTCTTGCTCTCCCCACATCAGATTGACTTATCTGCCTATTCCATAAAAGAGAAATGGTTAGAACTGCCAAGCAGTACACAAGGGTTCAATCTCGCGCCCGAGCTCACTAAGCCTTCCATTCCTCCGGAGTCGAGAGATTGGCACCAGACGTGATTGGGAGGATAGCGGCACTGACTCGATACTTTGTTATGCCACCGCGAGTCATTGCATAGGCCAAATATGCATTCAATCAGCTCTAATGACGCATGATGAAGTCGAATGCGTGGCGCATCTCTCAGAGACTGATCAACATCAAGAGTTTTATCATACTTTATTTCAACCATTCTGTAGACATACTAATTACAAATTACTTGTATCCTTCTGGGATACGAGAATCTGGGCAGCAATCAATTAACAGGGAAGTGCATGGGTGGTGGCAGTTCACAATCGGCAAGGCTTCTCATCGACTATGCCCAGTTCCCTATTTCCGAGTATACCATAGGTCTTTGGGTTGCCTGTGAGCTTTTCACAAAAAAGGATAGAGTGAAAATAAAAAATAAATAAAGTGAAATAAAGTGCATCGCACCAAAGTTGTGGATCTTCTTCGCGTTCGATAAATAAGTAAAACTTATTAGCCTACATAACCGATCTAACCGTGTAGAGACTTTAGTGGTGTCTGGTAGAGCAACGCGATGGACAATGGGGTAGTACTCAATAAAAATAGAAGCCTTGTTGTAGCTAAAAATCAGCAATTCTCAGAAAAAAAAATCTAGTGTGTCTATGTTTACGACTCACATTGGGATTTCCTCGTTAACTGCACAAAGATAATGGCTACGAACTGTATGCGAGGATCCTTTATTACGAGTCATGGTTTGGATATCGAGCGTTCTATGTGTCTGCCTATATGTCTGTGTTAGTATGGTCGTGTGTCGTCGCCTGTATGGAGAGTTCAACCGGTTGTTGGAAGCGATTCACCAACTACACCACTACCACCTCCACCAACACTTGCACCATCATCACCATCGCCAGCATTGGCTTCATCCAGGAGATTAGACCGATCCTGCGGATACTGAATAGGTTAGCAATCAAGCGTTCGTGTTCTAAGTCTTCCCATACTTTCATTTCATTCCGCAATCGTACGCACGATACGTCTTTATATCTAGTTCGTTACGCAATTCCGAAACAACTAGCATTGTTGTGTCATAGGAAATATGGTGGAAAAAACTCGTCGAAGCAGAAAACTGACAAGCAGTGTTATCGTAGGCGTTTTCCAGAAGAGCCATCAACAATCAGTCTATCACAAAAATAAAGAGAAATCGTAATAGACAGTTAGATGTAAATTCAGGGAATTGTTGGCAGTTATGCTAGCACGCAAAACTTTCACCAAGCTGAACCTTGCCCTGAGAGAGGCAAGTTATCGATTAGCTTTAGGATCACGAAACTCGTTAAAAAAGTGATAACAACACAGAAAAACTGAGGTACGGCAAAAAAGTTAATTAGCTTAAATAGTCATATTCTACTGCGTTTTTCTGCAATTCGACTACTCTCCTTCTTGTTTTATGGTCAGTTCATCATCTTACTTTTACTGACGGACATAAATTTCATTTACTATGAAAGCGATCGTCTTTAAGGCTGATTAAGTTAGGCTGATTGAATTTATGAAATAGGAATGAAGACTAAGAACAGTGTGAAAAGAAATCATTCAACACGAAAGAATTGGTTAAACCACTTCTAGAACTATCGCATAGATTCGAATATGCGCTACATCCAGATGAAACGATTATGTGAAAACTCGTACGTAATTAATAGCGAAGATATTGAGACTGTGTTACCAGTAGTTGCCACCCAACTAGTGTTCTGTCAACGAGCTCATCAGCAAAGGCAGAACCATTTTCACTAATGTAAAGTGCTACGAACTCGTTAAACTAGTTTTCATGTGCCTAGCGACTACCATATAGTGAATAAAACTCGTACACAACGATATGAAGCACTACAAAGATTTCCGTCTACTCTTTGATTAACGTTTACGAATTCTTAAAGTCTTAAAAGACCATCAACATGAGCAGCCCCACTACCGACGAAGTGACGGCTGCTAATCCGTAAGCTGGTAGTCGTCCGGTCGTTCGTCGACTTCTTGCTTTGGTTCTTTGTGATTTTCAATTGAACGACGGTTTCCGAGTGTTTCAGATTCACTGATCGCTCGTTGACGACAACCAGTTAAGTGCTTTGCCAAAGTGAAATCGTTTAAAAACGTCAAACTAGTCTTAGAAGAGACTTCTTAAGAGATTAAATTTCGATTGAAAACAACCAAAACATTGTGAACTCATGCTGGAAAATAGTTTTTGGTTTGCTCAGAGTCTTAAATGTTCCTTAAATCTTGCAGCTGATTTTTTCCTACAGAAGTATATCGTAAATTTTTTAAAGTGTAGCAAAGAAAGAAAGATCCGAGCAGAGATGAAATTAGTAGAGAAGGAATTGTTGTTCAGGCTTCAAATAAAAGGAACCATAGTGAGGAAATGGCATAACAAGAAGCCAGGATAGTCTCTTATTTAAACTCAATGAAATTATTAAACAGAAGAGAAAGGAGAGTCCTTTGTTCCACCCACTCCGCAGAGTTGACGGAAGCATCATGTTATAAACTATGGCATATAGGTTTTGCAATGAAGGCGTATCTTTTAGCGGACTCTTAAGTTTGTCCACGAATTTGCATTTTACTTTGTTTACATCTACACCGTAGATCGCTTTAAAGTAGAAATAAAACCAACCGAATAAATAATGACTTGAACGAAAAGAAATATAATTACTTGTTGAACTTACAATCGCCACCCCATATTTGATAGGGAATCTCGTAGGAATTCCAATCATAGATCGGCCCAGCGATCACTTCTCGTCGATGACGATGCCATTTAGTTCGGCTTACAGTTTCCACCATAGTGAAATGAGGATATTTGTCGGATGTCATCATATCCATGCCAGGAATATGAAGAAGCCCGCTATTGTTGAAGATATTCGGTTCAACAAAGTGGCTTAGACCAGTTACCAGTAGAATTCGCAGCATTGTCTCTTCAAATGCTGTAGATAGGGGGCGAGAGAGACACACAGAGGGGCAGAGAAATAGAGAGGAAAAATCTAATACACTAACAAAGGTCAGGTGATGATTTCAGTAGTAAAACGTTCTCAGGGGATTATTCGTTCGATGGCACCTCTGTGTTGGCGTGGCCGCCTGATTGCCGCCGCCCGGGGGTTAGCTTGTGAGCGGGTACGTTTCAGAGCGCTAGCGCTCTCCGATGCGCGGAACCCGAAGATCGTCCCCGCCCACACCGGTCCATGTGGGCGGTGTCAGAAATACTGTGAGTGCTGCTGAAGCGGCCACAGCAATCACTGTCATATGCGCAGCTGAAGCTCTACATAAATCAAAGACAAGAAGTAGTAGTAATAGTAGTAATAGCAGTAGCAGTGCATGAGGAAATGCCGAAGAGTAGTTTCCTTCCTACAAATAATGGAAGATAAGAGAAAGATGATAAATAAAGCCCTCGACATCAACCAATCATTTTGGGAAGCACCGTTCATTTCTTTCTATCTGCAGCACTGTAAAAATCACTGAATGGATTTTTGCCCGTTGCAGTGATTTGAGATGTTCTATCGATGTTTTATATTAATGTCCTTACCATACTAGACCAGTTTAATACTAATTTTTCAATCCCACGTGGGTGAGGGTAAGCACACAGGAAGGGACCGTACCAAGAACCACGTGTGTCTTGCATGGCACTCACTCTAACCACTGCACTACAAAAAAACAACGAATATTGGTGAAATACATTATGCAGTGAAAGGCCAGCAATGATTGACACTAGCATTGGTTGACCAAAGAACCATCTAATAACTTAAATTTAGTGAAAATCAACATAGTGACTAATGGAACTCAACGTAAAGGCCAAGAAACCATCTAATGTACACTTTTTTAGGAACACTGTGCAATTAATGATTTCGCATTTCATGCAGAATTCCAGAGTACTAATTTAGTCGGTCACTAGTTGAACACTTATTGGTCTGCGGTCTAAGACTAGTGGTCTTCTACGAAAGCAGAAAAGGAGGTCGAAAATTGCTCAACCTTACGCAATTAGGTGCTCCATTGACAACTTGGGCGCATGTGGCGCAGTGGTCCGAGGCTCCCTGCAACGTAGACGTGGAATCGATCCTCGCGCCTACCAAGCCCTCCATCCCTCAAGGATCGGGCAAATTGGTACCAGACTTGTCAGGTATGACGGCAACACTGGTTCAAGGCACCTGTAGGCCGCCGCGAGTCATTGTAAAGGCCAGATTTGCATATAATCAGACGATGCTCAATGAAGTCGAATACACAGCGTATCCCTCAAAGATTGATCAACGTCCAGAGCTTTATCCTTTTACGCTTATGCGCAACTTTAGGAAAACCATTTCATTCACTGAATTAGCTTACTTTCTTTTACAATTAGTACATTTTATGCTAGCTCCATCGTAGCTTAAAAAATCTATCTTCTGAAACTTTTGCAATGCTTACGGAAGGGTCAATCTAAATTAGGTTTTCAGTGCTTCCGTTCTTTCTTGTTTCTCTTTCTGATGTTTCATTTCAAGAAATTTCAATTATTTGCGAATTATTCATACTTCAGTGGACTCTCAATTCCAACAAAGAGAAGAAAAAGATGAAAATGGAAAACGGCACGCTAGTGATTGCAATGATAAGGTTTCACATCCAAGGTTACGTCTTAAACATAATACGATCGGCATTTTTTCTAGACTTTACCTAACATTTGTAAGAATTTCATCTAAGAAAAAACTGAACGGACAAAACCGAGATGACTACTGTCATCTCCTAACTCAGTTTGTGTTGCCGCAAAGGTGTACGGGAAATGTTTCAAATGTGTTTTGTATCGTAAAAATCTAGGAATAAAACATAATTGTTCTCAAAAGCATTCATGCTCTTCAAAGTTTTGGCCTTCATATACAAAAAAACTCCCTTACAATGGGGTTAGTTTTTCTATAACTTAAATGATAAAGAGTCTTCAGAAGAAAGCTGTCAGCAAGGCAGTTAATGCAAACATCTTCCTGGCCCTCATTGGTCTAACTGCACATTTAAAGGCCACAAAGGCATGCTAAGTGTCAATCTCCGTAGAAAAAGATAAATGTAAGCAACTTCTTGGATAACCAACGAGAAATTTTAGAAAAGAATAAAAAGGAGTTGTTATTGAAACGAATTTACTTTGGATAACTGGGCTTTTTTCTTCGACCAGTTCGATTCTCGAGGTGAGGTGAGAAATCCCTTTCGGAAGTTAGTATCCAAAATAGTCTTCACAGAAAGTAGACAGCTAACTGTACTGTAAACAGAATCTGTAAAAATGACTGCTGCTCGCTTTCAAAAATTAAACCCACTTGAGAAGGAGTTAGATAAAGCTTAGAATCCTGGGAAATTCATAAACTGAGCTTTGGAGTTGCTAAATCTTCTTTCGTCAGCAATTCTTCTTTAGAGTTTGACGGTTGGGCTTGGGTTCATTTGTTCAACTATTTTGGACATGTTCTATTTGTCAACAAAATAGTCAAACTTTGATAGGAGAGTTTTTGTTAAAACAGCCTAGAATCTTCTCAACTTAAACTTACTTTAACTAGGCTTTTCAAATTACACATTAATCGATTACAGAATTAACCATCTTAACGTACTTTTGAATAGCCCGACGCACTTTCTAGTCATCGTCTCGTATTCTTATAGCTCACTTCGTTTCTGAGATTCGAATAGCGCAGTGAAAGATCTTTCAGTTTTAAGTGCTTCTCGCGAATAAATATCTGGGATTCTGTGATTTGCTCACTTCATAGGTGCACTGAGGATATCCTTTAGGAAATAAGAAAAATAAAAATCAGAAAGCCTCATCAGCACGTTTGCAATCAATCCTTTTGCTTTTAAAAGCTTTACAGCAGCAAAGTATTTCATTCGAATTAATCCTAAGCGTTTTGGGCTACTCAAACCTAATTATCGATTGATTTCATAGTGCGATAAAAAGACACAAGGACAAAGAAGTTTCCATTTTTAGTTTAAGTCATATTGCTTCTGAGTCATATCTTTCCATAAATTTTTCTTGCTAGAGATTGCTTGCTTACCTTGCCAAATTCAATTAAGTTCATTTCTTAATATTTTTACTTGTCATTTGAACTTCACACCTTCCTTTAAGTAATTTTTATATATAAGTTGTGTACCTAATGGTTAAGGGTTAGATAACTTGGTTGCTGTTGTTTTCTCTATATAAATGTATCGACTGCTTTGTATAAGAAGGTGTGACTATTGTTCTACTAAGGCTATTACTGGCTTACTACCTGTATTCTCTAGCCACTTTATCTGGTCAATGTGATCATAGGAAGTCCGGTTAGTTGTCAATCAAACGAGTTTAGTTCATTCGATTGCAACTGTTTAGTTGCTACAAAGCAATTCCTCCCAATAAACATTCCGCAAAGGGACCTGTGGCGTAGTGGTTAGAGGGTGCCGTACAACATAAACGTGGTCGTGGGTTCTATATCGCGTCTGCGGGCCGGACAGGATCTTATCACAAGCTCTCGAAGTGTTACTACCAGCCTAGTCTGAGGAAGAAAGATGAGGAATAAAAGAACAGTGAATTGATACACTGGTAGAATATTGTAAGTCGCTGTATAGCCAAAGTATCCATTCAGTTATGTCTTTGATGCTATGCATCGAGTTGAATGCATGTGTCCTATTTAAGGGACCTACCAACGCTGAATGCATTATTCATAATCATTTCACGGTGACACCTACGTCAGCTTTTACTGCGACACGCAGGTTTTTTTTAAAATTAAAGTATTTTAATTTTTATTAAGTTTAATGTCATGCCTACAAATCTCCAATATTTTTGACCAGTTTTGGCAGGTGGTTATTGATCTCTCGTAATTCTTGCCTTGTCGTCTCTTAACGATCCGCTAATCCGATTTTTCGATTTTCGATCCCCAGCTGCTTACGCTGGATACTAGCACTACTCATCTGATTATTGTACTCCACGTTTCAACACTCCCGCACGATGTTCAGCTATTCTGCACAGTTTTTAACGGCAGGAAAAAACATCTTTGCCTAATCTATCCTGTCAAGGGTTCTCCAAGATGACATCTTTTTTACGTTTCACCGGTCAGAGCCCTTAAGTTCTACTCGACTCCTTTCATGAGAGTGGAGATGGTTTATGACATGCTGTTTCCTTTATACAAAATTTTAGAATTTTGATACCGTTAGTTTGATTATCTCTGGAAAATATCTAGTACATAGAAACCCAGATCTGACGTCGTCATCACCATCTTCGTTGTCTTCATCGTCGTCGTCGTCGATGCGCCATCATGTTGGCTGATGATTAAAAAAAACTTAACATTGCAATTTGGTATGGTCGTCGATGAAAGCGTTACACTGGTAAATGAACTGGAACTGATTACGACGAGAAACAAGCTCTTGAAACGCTTTTGACCTTCTGTCATTAAGAAATCACGCTTTTCGGCATTCGAAATGATTTGCTCAAACCGTTAACAAACTTGTTTAACACTCGTTCTCATAACGAAGTCACACTCATTTCTTGAAGTACAATAGATTGCCTCAGATGAGATATCATCACCCGACTAGTTTTAGGCTGTAACTACGATTTGGAGTTCTTCCAGCATCAGGTAGGATGTGAAATTCAAGGTTTCCTTAAAGTACGGTGATGCAGATGTAGTTATGTCAGATTTTCTTTTATGTGATAAGAGATGATCTTGAAGTGTCCCATTTTCTTCCTCCCTCTGAGAAGGAAACCGATGGAGAATAAATTACAATGAGGAAAATACTAAAGAATGAACATTTAAAAAACACGCCAAAGAAAGAAATTGTATCACAGGATTTCCCAATCAAACCAGAACCAATCTACTAGATATAAAAGACATTTTAAGGCATAAGTTTGTGGCAGACAAGTTTTTTTTAAAGTAAAGAGTGTGAAAGTTATCCAGTTTTCACCTCTTACGACATACACATGACCAGTTTGATATGTGAAGCAAACATCTCGTCGAAATATTTCGTTTCCGTTCTTCTCATCGTATTTTAAACTCTCATCTTCAATCGAGCTTTAATAAGGCTCGCCTTTGCTTATGTGAACGCGTTTCTGCCTAATAAATTGACCACTTGAGTGTACTGAAAGGACGATAACACACAGACACGGACACAGACACATAACAACACACACACACACACACACACACACACACACACACACACACACACACACACACACACACACACACCCCGATGATGATTTTGATGCCAACGGAACGACCGAGGTCAGTAAAATCTTGTTACAACGAAACTAAAGATTGATAGGTTAATTTGTTTGAGATTTCTTCGCTTCAAGGACGACGATCGCAACGTTATCCATTTGCTGCTAATGGGAAGTTTTCGAATCGAAAATGCGCTGTAGTTGTAATGGAAGAAATTACGACGAGATTTCAAGAAATCTTACGGAGAAACCGATTTGTCGAACTCTTCGACTTTCACCAAGAACTTTTCGGTTTGTTCAGAACTCAAATGAGTTCACTACCAACATTTTCGAAGGCGATTTCTTCGACATTTTTACAAGGGGCATCCAAGATTTCAGTAGTGTCCCTCTCAGGTTTCGAGCGGAAAACTTCTGTTACGCTGTGTTTTTGTTTGAGTTTGAATTATTCAAATGTTCAGAATCTATGCACAGACACATTTTAAGTACTTTTCAACGCTATCATTACTCTAGGACTTCTGCACAGTACTTAATAGATACATCATTGAAACTAAGGCAGTCAAAACAGTTGCAATAATAGTTTTTTTTAAAATTTGATACGTCTTCACGTCTACTGTGCTGATCCCAGCAGTTCTCACATGTGATTCGTTTCCTCGCATCCATCATCCACGAAGGTCTTCCAAGTTTTCTTGTGTGGCTTCGGTTACTCGTTGAGAATTTAGATTTCATCTTGAATGTCGTAGAATGCTGGTAGAGCAGTTCTCCCTGGAGTTCTGAGATAGCCGGGCTGCAGCGTTCCGGCCACATGCCAATTTCGATGAAATGCTTGTGTTAAATCACTCGTTGGTTCAAAATTTGTCCTTCAATTTCTGAGCAGCCGTCTACAATAGACTTTCATTCGAATCAGCATGTGTTTGTTAGTGAATCTGCACTGGTCAATCTAAAGGTTGAAGAATAAAGACCCGGAGTTGGTAAATCCCTCAAGGACGCGCTTTCCAGTCGACCCCATTCGTAACCTCCTATAGCCGCTTGGAATTCATATTTATCCTATCAATGACTTGTGACAACCCACTGACATATTAAGACATTGTATTTCTTTATTTACGTACAAGCTGACGTTTCGGCGGATTTCGCAAAATAGCGGAGTTGCTGAACAGAAGTAAAAAGAATTATTTCATCAATGCCGAGGTTAATAGAAAGTCGGACGTGGGAGTTAAGACATTGTTTTATATTCGCAGAAATTTGAGGTATCGAATTAAGGATCCCAGATGGACGGAAAATTTGGTTTGCCTGAAACGCGAAATTGAACCAAAAAACCACGTATGCTATACAGGACACTTCTAACACTACGTTATCCGCGCTTAGTCTACCAATCAACGATAGAAAAAAACCCGAGGGTGAGTTTTATGTAGAAGTTATCTCTACCCCTAAAGCACTTTGACAGCTATAATCATCTTCACTATGATATTCTTAAAGTTGAATTCATATGGTATGTCGAAAAAAGCCTTAACAAAGCGGTTTAAGAACTAAAGAATCTGAGAGCAGGCTTTTGTACAAGTGACCAATATCTCGTTCCCACGACATGCTTCTATACATGCACTACATTTACTGTAAAATGTTCTTACATTCGTGTATAATATTATACGTGTGCTGTTTCTTCATACAATGTAGGTCTTTTGATATATTTTTGAAATCCAGAAGCTTCTAAAAACTATCTCACTACTAACTTGAGACCGGCTTTCACTAACTCGGAAAAATAATCAATACTTCCCTTGCTCGTTGAGCTAACACGAGGTTAACAAAGAGATTTTTTTTAGTCGGCTTACGTTCCGATGTCTTCCTCTGTTTCAGAGCCGGATTGATGAGAATGCACCGTCGCATGGGATCCTTAACTCGGTTGGGTCTCTTTTATACTTCACTAGGTGAACTCGATGCGGCGACGAACAATGACATCTCGAGGACGACCACCTGTGGACCATCGAATCGGACCAGGCCGGCTCCGAAAAGGACGAAGACATCAAAACGTTCTTTTGTTAACCTAGTGTTAGGTTAACTTTTATTGTTTTACCTTACACCACCCATCTTCACGTCTCATGCATAATCCGTGAAGGTCTTCCAATATTTACGCGTGGCATCGGATGCTGCTCAAGGATTTTTCATTTCATTTTGAATACCGTAGAATGTTGGTCGAGTCGATTCTCTTTGGAGAGCTGAGATAGCGGGCTTGGAACGTTCGCAGCTGGACTGCAGAGATCAATTTTTTCCCGGACAATTCCGGTACCAATTTCCTGACCCCAGAGTGGCAGGCTTGGTGAGCCTGCCGCGGGCTCGAACCAGCATCGTGTTCATGATAATCAGCATCACTACCAGTGTGCTATTCGTCCCGTGTTAGCTTGCTAGTCGATGAAAGTATCTTACTAGTTTTTCTCAGAGCATGAAGATCTCGAAGTCATCTCATAATTGCAGAATTTGCCTAGCGATTCTGGCACGGTGGGTTGTCATTGTAGAGTGTTCTTCACACCCACCATGATGACTATTTCAGAAAAATCAGACATTACTAGCTAATTTATTCGCACGGAGTAATATTCCGAGTGAAATTCTATGGCGACACTGTTTTCGATGTGACCGTGATGCAGCCGTAGGAGAATGAACGAGATCCCGTCCCGTTTGTAATATCTGCTTCGACGTGATAGTAGTTTCTAGCGGCTGCCATCGTCATCGTCAACGTGATGAACGAGTCTCGGCGACCTTCCACTGCCGCTATTTCACTTTCTCTTCGATAAGTGTTGATGTGTACGAAGGATCTGGTAGTCATTCAGATTCAGATAATTCTGTGTAAAAACTCTTATAATCGTCTTTGCATGAAAAGAATTCCGGTGAAAAAGCTTCCATTCGTATTCCAGAATTGCAGGAATCTGTCCTGTAAGTCATCGTAATTGTTTTTTTACTTCGCGTTCATTATTAGAGAATTTGCTGCTTCTATTCAGTTCCTTTTGACAATTTCATTTTTCTGGTTTGTTTAGCGTATGTTGAGGAACAGTGATAGGGATAAAAAGTGTACAGCCTTTCGTATTGATCGATTCATGAGAGCTGTACTATGCATGCTGTGCATTAGACTTCATTCGTAGCATTGTAGAGGTGATTGAAGGTAGATTTGGCCTATACGATGACTTGCGCTATCTATCGATGCCATTAAGCCAGTGTTTTTATTTTCACAGACAAGCCACTTACCTCGAGAGGGTACAGCTTCGTTTACCCAATACGTGGAATCGAGCCATCGACATCCCATGCGTTTCTGAGCACCTTTAACTACTTTGCTACATGGGAAATCATGATAATTATGTTCAAAAGCACTGTCGCCTACCTCTCACAACAAAGTGCATAAATCATTGTGAGGTCTGTGAAAGCGAAGAGGTCACAACGTGTACCAAATAATATAGAAACGGTCGACATGATGATGAATACACAAAAAACAATTATTCTTCGAAAGGTCTCGGACAGTTGGGTAGTGAGTTTGTGGCTTCACTAATAGGCCTTAAACATGTTACGATGCTAATCCACATTCGCATTGTTCTCCTCTTTCATTTCATTGGTTCATTGCGATGAACCACACATTTAAATTTATTTCCATGACATGATACCAGGTCGGAGGCGCCCTCCAAACACACACATAGAATCGATCCCCGCGCCCATGGCCCACCAAGCCTTCCATCCTTCCGAGGTCGTCAAATTGGTACCAGACTTGTCTCAGAGGATAGCAACATTGACTCGATACATCGGTAGGCCACTAAGAGTCATTGTAAAGCTCAGATATGCATTCAATCACCTCCAACCGTTGCTTAGTGAAGTCGAATGCATGGCATATCCCTCAGGGATTGATCAACGCCCAGCGCTTTATCTTTTTTTAAAGATAATAATGGCTTTCCATTGATTGGATTACATTCTGATTTATTTTTTATCTACTTTTGCACTATTATCTGCCTTTACAAAGAACTTTTTGCAGCATTCTTAGCACGTGGTTCCGAAGAAACTGACAATGGTAGTGGTAGAATAAGGTTCATAGCAATTTTCTATCAATGCGTATGACGTTTCCATTTCAATCGAGAGACTTCACTATCGAACGCAGTGGGACAGCGGAGAGTTTTGGCAAGATGGTGTTGCTCTGTCAGTTTTCTATTTCTGCGAAGGTAGTAAAAAAAAATCTCCTCCTAACGGTTTACCGCCTCATCGTGGCTGGCAGGTGTTCCTTGGTGTCCGGATGCGATGTACAGCGGGGATTCATCTCTGCGGCAGGGTCTCCCAAGCTGAGGACGAGTCCGGCGTTTTCATCAGGAAGCCTAGCTAAAATCAAATCAACAGGATCCACCACCGTCCTTGTATCAAACTAGTCGCGTGGCGGCTGACCACACTTCTTCCTCTGACCCACAACGGCGGCGACTACCTGTGGTGGTGACGACCTGGGCAGACTTTGGTCAAGCCGAACTCGGTACTCCAGGGTGCCACAATGGCTAAACCAGCGAAACTGCGAGAAATGGACGTTATGTTGGAGCCCGTACAACCAATGAGGACGGGCCGTCCGATTCCAAGCGTCTAAGTAAAAAGTAGTGTAAATACGTCTCCGTGGTGCAGACAGCTTAGCAAAATCGTTGATATTGTTATTATTTATTTGCATTTATTAGTTAGTGAACGAACGTTGGTGGAATGGTGTTCGTTCTACCGCCGTCAAATGGGTTTTCGTAGTCGACAGAGGTTAGAACAAGGGACGAGTAGCATTCTGAGCGGAATTCTTCAGACGTAGTTATTGTTTACATGTGATCCATGCAGCAAAGTTTTTGTTTTTTTGTTGCTTGACCGATGTTTTTTGGTGGTTTCGGTAGGATATTCTTCGATATGAGTTTGCGGAGCGCAACTGAAAAACAGATTGTGCAGTAGTCGAAAAGATATGTTATATAGCTGCCTTGGAAGGAACGAAGATGTCGGAGACTCCAATCGTCTGGAGTTTTTTTTTCGAGGGTATGATATCTTGTGATATACATACGTGTAGACCTTATTACTTGCCTAAAAGAAGCCGGTCATGGTACAATTTCATAAAGGAGCTTGATCAAAGCTTGCATTACAACGAGGAATCAGTAATGCTTATTCTTCAGCAAAGATCTCTAAAATGAAAGAACTCAGAATGGATGTTTTTCGCTATCAATTTAATGAGATAACTCTATGTGGAAGAGGCGCGTGTGGTTTTTCGAGGTTATGATATCTTGTGATATACATACGTGTAGACCTTATTACTTGCCTAAAAGAAGCCGGTCATGGTACAATTTCATAAAGGAGCTTGATCAAAGCTTGCATTACAACGAGGAATCAGTAATGCTTATTCTTCAGCAAAGATCTCTAAAATGAAAGAACTCAGAATGGATATTTTTCGCTATCATTTAATGAGATAACTCTGTGGAAGAGGCGCGTGTGGCGCAATGGCTGGAGGCGCCACTGCGGCACACACGTGGAATCGATCCCCCACCAGCCCAATAAGCCTTCCAACCGCGCCCATAGCCCACTAAGCCTTCCAACCCTCTGGGGTCGGCAAATTGGTACCAGACTTGTCTGGAAGGATAACATCACTAGCTCGATACATCGGTAGGCCACCACGAGTCATTGTAAAGCCCAGATATGCATTCAATCACCTCCAACCGATGCTTAGTGAAGTCGAATATATGGCGTATCCCTCAGGGATTGATCAACGCCGAGGGCTTTATCCTTGCATTTTTTAACTTGATGTTGTGCAAGTCCTGTGCCTGTTCAGCAGGGCTGATAGAAGAACGTTTTATTCGTGAATATCTTGACAGTTGTTCTTTAGATTGGTTCTCTTTTGAACATCCTTTAACAATCTTTTTTTTGTGCCATTATAGGTACTTCAGAGGTGATTTGGCGTTCTTGTCAACTGTTGTTTAGTCATTTAACATCTCGTTGAGAGGCTTAAGCCTGACGACTACCGGAAACTTTTCCAGGCAGTGGTTGAAGCAAATACTCGCCTGACTAAGGCGATGATTGAAAGCATTGAAGAACAATGGTATTTAAACACGTCTAATCCGTCTCATCAACTTAACAGATTGCTGTGACAATTAATGAAACTGGTCTCTCTATACGATATTGGAGAGAAGGAGTTTACTAGCCAAATGAGGTAAAGATTTTACGTAACGTGATTTTATGAACAACTGGTAGGACTATTAGTTCTACCGTAGCAGTAGGAAACGGCCGTGTCTATTTGGACAACAACACTCATGTTGTACGTGGTTGCTGCTGCTGGCCTCTTCTAAGATGATTTGGATCATTATATCTACGATAATCAGCATCTGATAAGATAGTGCTCTGTATAATCCAGGAACAGCACACTGTTGCCATCGCTAGACACTTACAACGCATTGTGGTATGTATAAGTAAATTTTTCAAACCGACCACCATTAAACGTCGACAAAATTAATTAGTACTCTCTTCGACTATTAGGCAGGCACGATCACTGGTATCATCGTCGAGTGACTTGAGCGGGGGGCAGTAAATCCTCCATTTTTCCCTGTCGCGTACCAAAGTAGCCCAGTGAGTTCTGCTCGCTCTAGTGGCACGTCGAGCATCATGTCTTTCTTCTAGACTCTTCGCGAGGTACTCTGCCCGTCGGGTCGGTGGTCTTCCTGCAATACGTTTGACATCCCGAAGAATCCAGTCACTAACGGCTCTTTTCCATGGGTTGTCCTTCATGGGCATTACGTGTCTGGCCCACCTTATCTTCGACTGTTTGATGTACAGAACGGCATCTTTGGTTTCTAAACGTTGACGCAAGTCGGAGCTTCCGATCCTATCCCTTGCTTGCGTGAAACAGGATACTCCTGGCATTGTCCTTTCGACTGCTCGTTCGATAACGCTGAGTGATTTCTAATATTGCTTACGCAGAGACCAGGTTTCTGAAGCACACGTTAGAGCAGGAAGAACCATTGAGTCGGAAAGGTGGGCATGGAGTCGGGTGTTCTTTGTTCTCTTCATTATGCCCCCATGATCTTGAACGCTCCTCAAGCCGCTCGTTTCCTTCTGCTTAGCTCTGGAGCTAAGTTGTTCATAAAATCGATTTTCCGACCTAGATAGACATAGCTGGAGCATTAGGAGATATTCATTTCGTTGAGCGTGCATGGGACAAACGGAACCAATCCGTTCTTCATGAACATCGTTTTCTTCAGATTTAGTTGAAGACCAATCTTTCCACACGCTTTATCAAAGTCCGTAAGCATACGTTCCGCTTGGCTAATGTCTGGTGTTATAAGAACGATATCATCAGCAAAGCGAAGGTGGTGCATCTGCCGACCGTCGATTTTCACTTCCATATTATTCCATTCCAATGTTCGCATGACGTTCTGGAGGGTGGCTGTAAATAATTTTGGCGAGATTGTATCGCCCTGCCTAACTCCTCTTTTGACGTCAACGTTAATATCGTTGTAGAGTGGTGAAATCTTGGTTGTGAAATTTTTGTACAGCTCACGATGAATATTTACGTACTGAGTAGGGGCTCCCTTACTATCAAGGGCTTCCATGACTGCTTCCATTTCAATTGAATGAAAGGCCTTCTCTAAGTCGATGAAAGTGAGACAGAGCGGTCTTTTGTACTCTCGCGATACCTCAATGAGCCTTGTTAACGTGTGAATGTGGTCCATCGTACTAAATCCTTTTCGAAACCCTGCTTGCTCGCATGGCTCTCCTTCGTCCAGTGATCTGTCAATCCTGTTTAGAATGACTCGAATGAAAAGTTTATAGACGACAGACAGCAAGCAGATTGGGCGATAGTTGCCTATATCGTGTAGGTCACCTTCTTGAACCATAACACGGTCTTGATGGTCTTCCACTGGGTAGGGATCTTGCATTCAGACAGGTAACGTGTGAAGAGCCGAACCAGTGTGTTTACGAGGACTAGTGGAAGGTTCTTCAGATGTTCTGATCTTATCCTCTCTCCACCTGGTGTTGTTCGATTTTTCATTGACGAAATAGCATGTCGGAATTCGGAAGAGAGAACTGGTGGTACAACATATTCATCCTCTTTTATTTCATATGACGGGAGGTGGACGTGACTATCGAAGGGATCTGAGTAGCATTCGTGAATGATTTTCTCCATTGCCTTTCTGGACGCTGTTATTGCTCCGTTTGGGCGTCGGAGTGCAATCATCTTGGTCTTGCAATTGGTGAAGCTTCGGTGGGCATGGCGAATGCTTTTTCTAGCCTTTGCAGTTTCGACCACAACTGCTGCTCTTCTCTCTTTAAGATCTTATTTTATTGCTTGTCTGCATTGTTTCGAAAATTCGGACGTTCGATTCGTGATTGCCTGCAGCTTGTGGGATTCCACGCTGGCGTATTAGCTCGAGAGTTTCTGGAGACAGACGTCTCTTTGCAGCTTTCGAACTCTCAGATTTCATAGCGCTAACGTGAAGATGTTCAGTGAGCCGATCGTATTCCTCGTCGATGTTATCGACAACGGTATCTTCCCAACAACCGACTAATGCGTTGAATAAGTCCCAGTTTGTGGTGGTTCTGGGACTTCGGTTTTTGAATTTAGCGGATTTTTATCCTTTCCGCGAGAAATGGAATCCTGCGCTAAGGAGACGTTGGTTCTGGTCCCGTGTAGATTTTTTCGTCATGGTACTCTCCATTGGGAGACTCCCACTTCCAGCGTTGAGGGTAGGGCTTCTAGAATTGCGAGTTCCCATGGATGGTCTTGGTCGCCATGATAAATTCAGACAGCCGCTCACCCTGTTCGCTCCGTTTTTATCCAGCGATTCCAATGTGACGTTATTCAGACGCTCTTCTTGGTCCGATCTTGGCATTGAAATCTCCAGACGTAACCTTGAAGAATTTATGGTCTGCTCTGTAGAATTTCTTCAAGTTCATATAGAATGCTTTGGCGTCTTCTTTGTCGTAGTTTGATGTCGGCACGTAAACAACGAAAATTGTCAAAGCCGATGTTGATCCACATCCTTTTAATCGTAAACGTCCGATTCAGGTTGTAAGGTTTCCGAATGAATTGATGTTCACGAACAAATTCGTGTTGACGGGAACGCCGACAACGCCTACCCCTCTACTGTCGCATGTTCCGAGGAACAGTTGTTCTCCAGTGTCATGCACAGCGTTGAATGGGTGGCGTCGTGTCGCCTCGGCCATGCCGATGGCGTCGTACCTTATCATTCTTGCTTGCATGAGCAAGTCCTCTATCGAGGACTCGGATGCATGTGTACGTGCATTGTAGGTACAGATCGTCACCATAGATCTTCTTGATCCAGGCAGCTTCCATTCGTCCTGAGATTTTAGCAGCCTCTCCGTACTCGTCCTACCTAACGCTGCGAAATTGGGGGCTCCTTCGGGGTCAGGAGAAGGAGGCCCGTTTTTTTGTACTGTATTTAGCATATTTGATCCCCGCCTATAGCTTGCTGGGCTCTGAACGTGGGGTTGTGTATTCTCACGGGTAGCTTGCCACCTCCGCCGAATTGACTCGTAGAATACAATCCGCATAAAGCGAGAACGCACTCATACACGCATGCATAAATACGTCTAGCAAATACAGAAAGTATGTGCCAAATCGCTGCAGCAGAATCAAGGAGTCCATCCCCTGGATCCACATGCGTCTCAGGGAAGCAAAGGTCGCTTTTGGTCCGCGATTAATCTCCTATCCGCCACCTGGGGACGCGCCACGTAGCCTCGCGACTAGCCGGCTCGAGATCCCTCATTTGAGGGAGATCCGTGCCAGGCACGATACTAATAAAAAAATGAAATAGAGATATTGAATACTTTTTCCGAGAAAGTTGTTTTGGAGAATATTGGTTCTTTATGTGTTAGCTAATATTATCAGCAACATAAATCAACATCAGTCCCGTGTGAGACTGCACCGGCGCGTCAGGTTCTTTATTCGATCGGTACTCCACCTCACCTCATTTAGTTTGACTTGGTGCAATAATGACCACCTGTGAACCATCGACTCGAATCAATCCGGCACTGAAGAAGACAAAGACGTTGAAACGTTAGCCGGATAAATTCTTTTATCAGCGTCGTGTCTGCTTAATAGTTGGAGAAGGTCCAAACACATTTATTTTGTTTTATTTTGTTTCATACTGTTTTATTGTTCCATTTTTACTCTTCAAGGCCACATGCTGTAACTATTCCGGCACTTCATCCATTCGATTCCTTTCCTCGCATCCATCATCCAGGTCTTCGTATACGTGTTTGGATTCGGCTGCTGGTTGAGGACTTTGTTTTCTCTATGATCTTTATGAATGTCATCGAGTATTGATGGTGTCCATTGTATTCTTTCTTTGATGAGCTTACACGAGGTTGATAAAAATATTTATTACCGGCTAACGTTTCTACGTCTTCGTCTTCATCAGAGCCGATGATCCGAGTCGATGGTCCACGCTTGTTATTCGTCTCGATGTGGCGGCTTCACCTTCGTGTCGAGTCAGGTCTTCCTCAGCGGTCCGTCTCCTCGAATCGATTGTTCCTGGAATCCCGAGATAGCCGAGTAATGGGGTTCCCATAGCAGTCATCTTTTGTAAATTAGAGGGAGCGAGTTCATCCCAGGCAAGGCTGATAGCAATTCGTCCACACCAGAAGGCTTGGTTGGATTAGGGCTGGGTCGACATGTGAGCATTGCTTGTGTTAAACTCCATTATTACCACCGTTCTACCCGTTTCCGTTCTATGAACATAACGATGAGGAATTAATAGGAAGTAAAAAGTTGATAGCTGGTTGAAAGCGCGGCATAAACGACAGATAACAGCAATTAGCCACGTGATACACAATTAGCATTCGCTAGGAGTACAGCTCATTTATGCCCGGCCTCGACCACGACGTGGTTCCTCTGGCAGCCGCATCGACTCGTTAGTTTTCGGCTTAAAATAGCATCAAATAAACTTTGGGCTTAGGTTTAATGAATCCTATATCGTGTAATTTTGCTGTAACACCTTCGTGAATAAAGTACATTGATCGACCGTTTTCGATTAATTCAGATAGCGACGATGCTCTCCAGCTTGTTGATGTCGCTCACGATATAAGTACAAGTGACTCAAGTTCTTCATTAGTGAGTTGAAATATTACACTTTTATTTCTTCTTATTCTTTTCAGATATTGTAACGTCTAGTATTTATAATTCCATTTTATAGCATATAACACCACCGCGAGATCTTTCAAGAACGTTAGGAAGCGTTGATAGAAGAGGAAAGGTATCATTACCAACTCGTGAGCACAGAGAAACTACTTAACATCCAGATTTCTGTATTACTGAATATTTAGGAAGGAAATCGACTACTTTGGCGAGATATTTATGTCGAAACACCTCCACGGAAATGCTGTTTGGGTTTCGGAAAACGCTCAAGTGTTGGATCAAAAGTGATTTTGAATCAAGGTATTTTATTGGTACAGTAGCACTTTAGCCATGATAGTTATAAAATCCTCACCTAAGGAGAACTCATCCCTAGTCTCACGGGTGAAATCTAATTTGTCAGAAACCAAACAACTTGCTCAGGAAGGACTCGGAAAACTTATTGCACTAACCTCTAGGTGACGACGGTTAAAATGAAACAATATTTCATTGCCTGTAAAACTACCAGTCATTGAATTCATTCGAGAAATCTTTCTGGGAATTATTAAGAGTGGAGAATACCTTCCAAGGACGAAAAATGATACAACAACTGTGCTGAATAACCGATTGATAAAAGAACGCTAGTAAGGAACTCTACTGCTTGTCCAATTAGTTCACCGAGAAAATGTGACCTCCAGAAAGGTCGGTCCGACCACAATGTCTGCTCTTACCTACGACTCCTATAAAAGATTCGTTGCCTAATTGTACTCGCATATGGTTAGTTTATCTGCTTCATTACTACACTCTCAAGCAACTGAAGATGAGAAGTCCAACATCTTGCATATCCATTTGTGTGAAGGTATCGATTAGAAAAGAAAAATTAGCTTTGAATTCCATGAATATCAAGCTGTATTAGTGACATTTCTCGCTGATTTCCAGAGAGACACTTTTTGAAACACATGCAAGATCCTCTAAAATAGCGTAGTAAAGTGATCTAACATATTTAGGCAAGGTCACTTCGCTAAATGAGGCTCACCTTACTGTTAAATCGTTAGGTGCCCTTGTTCGGTCACTAGATAAACGACGAAGTGTTCTACGTTTATCAATTCCCGAGAGATAAGTTATGAATTCTACCTAAGCATAGCTGAATACATTCTGGTCTTTAAAATATTTTGTTATAACTTAACGATATATGAAGTCAGTGTTGGTATCCTCTCAGACAACGTTGCTACAGATTTCGCACCCGGGTGGCTTTGTGAGCCCTGGATACGAAATCGAACCAACGATCGATCTAGTGTGTATTACAGGGTAGCTCCAACCCGTAAACGTGCTCCCTATTTCGGCAAATAGATCACAGCAGCTTATCACAGACGATAACACTCTAATCATCAATATCAACTTCAGCAACAAAAGCACCCGAACGTCAGGTGCAGCGGACTCCACCTTTTATTTTGAGGAATACCACTATTTTTATACGTTTGTTTACTAGCTTGTCCAGAAAATAAAAGCCGTTTTTAACCTTTTTAAATCCAAAGTGCACACATCTTAGCTTGTAGTAAGTTCCAAGGAAATTCTTAGAAAGGACTTTGACAAGTGGTTGTCGAGGTGCTTGAAAACGTGGTAGCAGTCAGCTAGAAATCAAATTAATACGTTTGGTGAAGCAAAGCATAGCATTCTTGTTTGTGGTGGCTGCTGTGGAGGTCAGTCGTTGTCGTGCAACAGAACTAGGCCATTTATGTCAATACCGGTCACTCAGACTCTTGCACGCAACAGGGAAAAATGGAGGATTTACTGACGCCCGCTCGAATCACTCGGCGATCAACGGGACTACAGGTGATACAGGTGATACCGGTCACTCATGTTGCAATTTCGTGGTGGTTCCATTTTTTAGTTTTTTGAGGAAATCTTTTTCTTATGCAGAACGGTGTCGGTTGTCAGACAGAATCCATTTTCTGTCACGCAGTCACAATACAATAGAGAATCAGATACTTTCCCACAGTGAAGGGAACGAGTCTCTCTCGGTTCAGACGGTTGGTGGTGACTCTCCCAGGGAATTTTCTGGATTTGATCGTAGTCAACCGTTTCTTCTGCGGCTTTTGTTCAAGCAACAGAAGTCCAGTTGATGTTTCAATCTTCATTGAAACAATGTAGCGAATCAGATACTGTAATTAATTGCCGCATTCTTCATCTTATAACTTACAAATGTTTTAGTTTCTGGATATGCTGAGGGTGGACAGATGACGTTCATAATGGGAGCCAGGTAATATCGTTATTTTTCGATTTCAACAGGAAGAGTTTTTTCTTCAAAGCAGATACTTTCCTTTTTCCGATTTATAGTATTTAAGTGGTGCTGGAAAGTCAACACTTTTAAATGTTCTCACTCAGCGAAACGATCGTGATTTACGTGTATTTGGCGAAGTAGCTATTAATAAGTAGGTTTTATTTTTTTTAAATCACGTTTTTATAGCGGGAAATTTTCCAGATAAATAAATAAATAAATAAATAAACATATGGATCAGAGAGAAAAGCGAGGAAGGGAGAGAGTGAAGGAAAGAGAGGTGCGGAGGGGCGGACTCCCTTTAAGATCAAAGAGTAAAACTACTTAACTCGTCCATATCAGTTTTTCAAATAGCTATAGCTGACTTCATTTCGAAATTTCGTACACTTAACTATCGAAGGATAACAAAAAAACCGCAATAACAAGAAATATTTCTAGACGATCAGAAGTGTATTTAATTTTAACTGTACAAAAACTTGTGCATGCGCGCGTGTGTTTGCGTGCGTACGCGTGTGACTGCGCGCGTGCGTGTGTGTGTGTGTGTATGAGTATATGAATGAGTATGTGTTTGTCTGTGTCGGTGTGTATATGTATGTGCGCGTGGGTTTCTTGTGTGTATCAGTATGTATGCCAAGTGCGGTTCACAATGTCGTAATGTATATGAACCATGAAAAAAATTTCATTAGAAAAGCTAGATGACCATAGTGAATAAGAAAAACATTTTAAAGTATTGTGGTGGAAAATGGGAATATGAAGAGATATAGCGCTTACGTTCAACAGGAAGATATGTTCATCGCTGAAGTCACAGTGGAAGAACAGCTAATGTTCGCGGTAATCAACATTTTCCGCTTTTAAGCAAGTTTTATTACGACATTTCCAACAGTTCTTAAACTGATAAGTGGATTCATTTTGTTTACATTTATTTCTTTCTATTATGGCCAAAATGGGTGTCAAAAATGTGTTTCCTAGGTGTCGGGCTGGAATATACAGCGGGGGGACTCATCCCACTTGACAAGGTCTCCCAAGCCGAAGAAATGTCCCGCGTTTCCATCAGGAAGTCGAACTAGGAGTGAACCATGCCAGGAACCACCACCGTCCTGGTATCAAACTAGTCGCATGGGGCAAATCTCCCTCTGATCCATAAAGGCAGCGACTGCATGTGGTGACTATAACCTGGGGCAGACTTTGGCCAGGCTGTCCTCAGGTTTCCAGGGAACCACAATGGCTAAACCAGCAAATATCCTAGGAATGGAGATCATGCTATGGCCCGCATAACCAGTGGAGACGGGCCATCGAAGCATCCAACCATTTTGGTCAAAATAGTGAGCGTAATGAACATCTTTCGTAGAAATGAATTTTTCGATGAAACAAATTAGAACGAGAGCGATGTCAAAAATGCGGATGTATACCACAGTAACCTATGCCTCTTAAACGTAGTTATTGGCAACAAACGGCAACAGCATCTTGTTGTCGGAACAGGTTTTTCTCTTTTTTTGCCTATCACGGTTTACTTTAGTTTAGACAACATTATCTTGCATTGTGCGTTCGAACTACTTCTTGTTTTGTCTATCTTAAACGAAAAGCTGAGTAGCAACCTAACTTACGCAGAAAATAGTTCCTTAAACTTACACTTATGTGGCCACATGTAATGATGACTTTTGTTGTGTTTTGGAGAAACTGATAGACACAATCATGTTTAGTATTATATAAGGGAAAAAAGTAAGAAAGGATAAAGCTTTCGACGTTGGTCAAACCATGAGGGATGTGCCATGCATTCAACATCACTGAGCAGTTTGGAGGTGTTTGAATGCACATCTGGCCTTTACGTGGCCTACTCATGTATCAAGCTAGTGCTGCTATCCTCGCAGGCAAGTCTGTTACCAATTTGCCGACCCCGAAAGATGGAGGGCTTGGTGGGCTATGGGCGTGAGGATCGATTCCACGTATGTGTTGCAGGGGGATTCGACCACTGCGCCACACTTGCCCATCATTAAGGGTACGTAAAAAAAATGGCGGCGGCCAGTTGTTAATAGTTGACGACATTTCGATAGGTGACCAGAGTACACTTATTCGACGAGTACTTGGTGAAAGTTCTCCAGGTATCTCTGTTGGAGCTGAAATGGTACTTCACTACGATCCTATCCAAAAGCTTGAAATATTATTGAAGTCTCTTCCACCTTCACAGTTGTTCACACTGACTGATTACCGGAAGGTGTTCTACGAGCACTTAGATCTAATGTTAACAAGGAATCGACAAAATACTCATCTGTTTTTCTGTATTATTTGTCTGTCTTAGTGTTTAACTTCGTTTCGTCGCATTTTTTTGAATGATTTGAACATTCGACATTCTTCATAGGCTCGTCTTCGTATGCCTAAAAATACAACCGAAGATGAACGCAAGGAAACTGTTGAAAATCTCATAACATCGGTGAGTAAGATATCTGATTTTTCATATCTGATTTTTCATATCTATCACCTCAGCTATGTACGTATAGCCTATTACATTAGTTTCCATATCGATCGATTGTTTTATCTCTATATTACTGTTTCAGATGGGATTAATTAAATGCAGATATTCGAGAATTGGTACTGCTACGGAAAAGTTTATATCAAGAAGTGAACGTAAGAGGTTAGCGTTCGCTTCAGAGGTAGGTGTTCCTCTCACTGTGACCTGTGGCTGTTTCAAAAAAGAAAAGATGACCTGCACCGCTCATAGATTATCACGAATCCGTCTATCTTGTTTTGTGACGAACCAACGTCTGGCCTCGATTCATTCATGGCATTACAGGTGTGTTTCAAATGACAATCAATAGATACCATTTATCAGAGCGATCAGAAGGAACTTTTTTTGTCGGACTCCGGATTTTTAGTGTTTTTATCGAGAGCTTATCCAATTACCTCCATGCCATGTTACACGGATTTACTCTCAGCGGGCAACTGTGCTAAAATGTGAAACTGCTCGACTTAGTTGATCCTGTTTAGGAGCCATTTCGACAATTGGACGCGTTTTTGTCGTTGGTTGATCAAACAGTTGTCTAGGACGCGTAAGCCACAGTAGTAAAGGTGCTCTGCAATGTAGAAATGCTCATTGGTTCGAACCTGCACGTGGGAAAATTGTGAACTCCGTCCTTCCAGAGTGGGCTGGCTCTGATTTCTGGGATATTTGCTTGGAAGGATGAAAACACTGAAATGATACATTGATAACTCATCGTAATTCATGTTGTATTGCAAATATGTGTCCATTCACCCATACTATTCTACGAATAGAGTAGAATGCATGACGCCTCCGTGTAGTGGATAGATCAACACTCGAACGGTTTCGCCTTGCTCGAATTTTTTAAAAGGGTATCAATAGATGCGATTCATGCATTGCTATCAAGCCAGGGTCGCGGACGATTATTTGGTTCATGGTCGACTAAACGTCATGGACACGTCTTCAACGTTACGCCCAACTGAATATTAATCCGTCCTTCGGACTTTACAATTAAATGGAAGAAAAACGAAAAATGGTATCGAGTAATTGATATGACCTTGTACGTTTGACGGAGTTGAGCTTACCAGTTTTCATTGCAAAAACTCCTCTAGTTTTTTTTTTTTGAACACCCCTCGTTTAGTATTAACCCACCAAGGAAGAAACTCCGAAACGTACACGTCAGTCGCATCGGAAACAACTTCTTCAGGTGCTCACCGTTTCCGCGGATCATACTATTTATATAATGATACTTATTTATATAATGATAAAGACCAATCACACAGAGTTCACATGGATGGATAATGTGTCTGTTAAATGTAAAAATCTGTCTAAGATATAGCGATGGATCCCTTGTGAGTTCGGGTATGGTGTGCTTATTCTATTGTAGAGCGTCCAGAAACGAATACATTAGTGAAACGGGTGGATGTTCTCTGTAGAAAAGAACAGCTATCCAGTGAACTTAAAATTATACAATGTACACAAGTAGGCATGAAAAGGACAGAGAGACATGTCGGAGAAGATTTCAAAACAAAGGTCACAGCCATCGCACAGAAATCTTGAACACTAGTGAAAAAAACTCTTCAAGCATTTTTGATAAATTCTAGGAATCCAAGAGTGAACCGCAAGAGGGATGTCATGTTGTCATGTGTGATCTCGCTCCTTACCTCAGACAAACAAGGGTCACAGCCATCGCACAGAAATCTTGAACACTAGTGAAAAAAACTCTTCAAGCATTTTTGATAAATTCTAGAAATCCAAGAGTGAACCGCAAGAGGGATGTCATGTTGTTGTCATGTGTGATCTCGCTCCTTACCTCAGACATATTTTAATATGAGAGATAGACATTACTTACTTACTTGAAATTGAACGGCCCGTCATCACTAGTTGTGTGGGCCCCAGCATAATCACCATTTTTCGGAGATTTGGTGGTTAAGCCATTATGGTTCCCTGGAATCCCGAGGACAGCCTGGCCAAAGTCTGCCCCAGGTCGTTACCACGGCAGCAGTCGCAGCCCTTGTGGATCAGAGGGGGGTTTACCACCATGCGACTTTGATACCAAGACGGTGGTGGATCCTGGTATCGGTTTACTCTTAGCTAGGCATCCTAATGGAAACGCCGGAGTCCTTCTCAGCTTGGGAGACCTTGCCGGAGGGACGAATTCCCTGCTGTACATCGCAGTCCGACTCCCAGGAACACCTCTCAGCAACGATAAAGCGGTAAACCGTTGTGAGGAGATACATATTACCCATTCAGAACTCTATTCAGTCGGTTTTCATCAACGATTGCAAGACTGATAAAAAACGGTGAACTGAATGAGATGTTTCTAAAACGGATACCAAGACGGTGGTGGATCCTGGTATCGGTTTACTCTTAGCTAGGCATCCTAATGGAAACGCCGGATTCCTTCTCAGCTTGGGCGACCTTGCCGGAGGGACGAATCCCCTGCTGTACATCGCAGTCCGACTCCCAGGAACACCTCTCAGCAACGATAAAGCGGTAAACCGTTGTGAGGAGATACATATTACCCATTCAGAACTCTATTCAGTCGGTCTTCATCAACGATTGCAAGACTGATAAAAAACGGTGAACTGAACGAGATGTTTCTAAAACGATTGAACTTTAGGTTTCTGGTTTTTCCGTTAAGGTTCTGGAAGTAGTTGGCCGACCGGAGTGCACATTGAGATGGTTTCCCAACGCGCTGAACAAAACAAAATCAGTCGAAGCATTAACTCAACATTAACTACTATTAATAAATTAACAATAACGTTAACTACTATTAGTACGTGGTGTAATAACAGCCTCGCGTCTGCCATACTACACCAATGATCAGCAAAGTTAAAAGTCGACTCCGTAAAGCTTTCTTCTTCATGAGAGGTTGAAAATTTGAGGTTATTGCGGCGTTAAAGACACTGGCATTAAAAGCAAAAACTGTTATCAGCACCATTCATCAGCCATCCACTGAAGTCTATCAAATGGCCGACAGGTGAACTCTTGCTTTTGTTCTCTTCTGTGGAAAATTTTTCGGATACCAGGTGGTGGATGGCCTTCTTCAGCCGGTGTGCTTACAGAATAATTTTATTGGCGAACGGCCATGTTGCTTATCACGGTGACATGAATGGAGTTGAGAAATTCTTCACATCGTGAGTGGCTGAGAGATGAGTTAACTTGTCGAGAAACTTAATAAAATGATGTAAAATTTTCGGCGCTGCATAACTTTTTTTGATTCCGATTTTTCTCTCTTCCCTTCTGTCTCTGTCTCTTTCTCGTTCCCCGCCTCTTATTCTTTCTTCCCTTCGACTTTGTCTTTCTGTCTTCATCTCTCAGTGCTCTTTCGTTGCTACTTTCTCTCTCATTCCTCTCTTTTCCTTCTGCCTCTCTCTGCCTCCCCGTTTCGCAGTTTCTGTGTCGTCTCCCTTTCCCCTTCTTTCATTCCCTTCTGTTCTTCACTTCTCTCCTCTCCTTTAGTCTTCTTTCGCTCAGTCTCTGTCTCTTTGTTTCTCCCTGCAACTCTTTCGCTCCATTCTTCTCTCTGTCTCCCTCCTATCCGTACACAATACTGTATACAATGCTGCCTAATAAGCCTGCGTCTCCTTGTTGCGCAGACAGTGCTTTTTCTAAGAGGAAAACGCTGCCACTGTGACTAGTGAAAACGTTTTACACCATTACGATTGCGTTGCGGATGATTGCAGGTATCACCTGCGACTGATGTTCGCATAAACGATAAGAATCATTGGGTGAACTTTTTTCGAGTTTTATGGGTTTGACATCTACTTGATATGACTGGGCTTGTATGCATAGCTATATGACTTTCCGTCAACCACTTCGTTTTGAATAATGGTGCAGAAAGTCAGAAAATTGATTCCTCTCTTGAAATAGAAAATTCCAAGCACAATCCAGCAAATGATATCGACGGATTTGCAGATGTTCATATCCCTGTCCGATGTTCGTAAATCTACCGGATCACTTCATGAAAGTTCTTTGCCGCGATGAGAACACGCCGGAACAGGAACACAATAAAAGAGTCAAGGTGAGTGAAGTCGTTCCTTGTTATCGCTTCTATTCCAAAAGATATCATCATTAAAATGATAAATGCTTTCCTGCCAGCTGTTCTATGCACAGATTTGTTTCGGAGGAGTTTAAATTTCGTAGCTAGACCATATTAGGAAAAGTCTGGAGTATATATAGCGACTGAGATACGGTATGAGTGATGAAGCGTTATACATCTAAAAGGACAAAGCGTTATACACTGGCCTTCGCAAGGCGCTATGAGTTCGAGTCCATTCATGTTATTGTAGATTTTCAACATTCTAGTTGAGCACACACGGCGCGTTACTTAATTCTTTATTTTGATAAAGTTGACGTTTCGGCAGTATCGTCTTATTCAGAGCCTGGAGGGGTTCTCATGTTTGCCTAACATGAATATCGAGAATTATTTGATTAATGTCAAGGCTACTAGAAAGTTGGTCGTGGAAATTGTATACTTGTTTGCATTCATGTGTGGCCTATACAGTGTTTTTCGGTGAAGTAGCGATGTGTCAAATCAGTGTTTCTAATTCCGCAGAGAAGTCTGGTACCGATTTGTCGACCCGGGATGAATGGAATGGCTTGGCTTGCCCGAGCTGGGAGACAGAGCTAACGACCATGCTTGTGTTGCTAAGAAAACCATAGATGTGGCTAATTCATAAAAGATGAAGAATGAAAAAGCGTTCAGTGTGAAACGGGCATGAGATGGTAGCGTTGATTCGATATCAATCAAAAATTCGTGTTTGCTTATAACCTTTTAGAAATCTCTAAAAATTTTTAAGAAAACCAGTTTTTGAATCATTTCCTGGCGCCCATGCGTTTTCGCAGCATTTTGCGTTCGAGACAATCGGACTTTCAAAGCTCAAAGAAACCTTTATGTCTTGCTCGGATAAACACCACTCCACTTACATTTCACTTTTCCAGCTGTACGTCATTAGGTGACTTCTAAGCAGAAGTTCACGATAAACTGAAGAATAAACTAAACTAACATAAAATAAACTAGAATAAACTAACTAGATAAACTATTCCAATGTTTTTGCGCTATAGTCTAGCAAGCTTACTGTTTAGAAGTGCTTTATATCTTTGATGGTGAAGATCAAACCTCATCACAAGGAACTGAAATAAGGAAGCGTAAATGAAGAGTCGAGTCAGCAAAATCATAAGTGCGAGCAGCTCACCACTCCATTGTGTTGTTCTTTGTTATTTTCGGCTACGAATGCTATCAGGAGTGCACCTTATACGAAAATTTCTTATGTAAAATCTGTTGAAATTGAAAGAGTACTCATCTTAGTTTAGGAGATTGTCAATGAATTTGAATGCTCTGAAGACGGAAAGCACGTTCACTACGTGACGCATATTTTCACGTCTACACAAAAACGAATGAAATTCGACACAAACCGAAGACGTGGGTAAGGTCTTTTTCAATTGGTTTCATAGGGGTGCAACCAAGTTCTGTCATAATGGGACTATAACAGGACGAGAAAAGAGGACTCTGAAGTTCATCCATTCATATGCTTAGGCTCTATTGTCGTCGTATTACATCCGAAACAGCAGATTTACAGCAAACGGTTAACGATGAAGCCGTTGACTTTAGTCAATCCCTTGAGGATTCATCACTAATTCCATTCCATTCGTACCATTATAGAAGTGATTCAGTGCGTAGTTGTCCTATACAGTGACTTGTGCTGGGCCACCGATCTATCATTTCAGTGCATTTATCCTCCAAAATAGGTCTGGTACTATTCGAGGCAATCCAGAGAGACGGAAGCGTTGTGTGCCCGGGGTGTGGAATTGAACCAGCGACCGATCCTAGTATGTATTCCAGGAAACATTTAACCATCACCTTATGCACCTATTTCGTTTTTTATTTGACCCGTCTTCACGTCTACTGTGCGGATTTCAGCAGTTCTCACATTAGATTCGATTCCTTGCATACAATGTCCACGAAAACTTTCCAACTTGTGGCTATTTGTTGCCTCAGTTGCTGCTTAAAGATTTTCATTTTATTTTGAATGTCATAGAATGGTGGTCCAGCAATTCTCTATAGAGTCCTGAGATAGCCGGGCTGGAGTGTTCCCAATTGGATTACAGAGAGTGACTTTTTCCCAGAAAGCCCGACACCAATTTCCCGACCACTGAGGGATGACAGGCTTGGTTGATCCGGAACGAAATCGAACTAGCACTAAGCTCGTGATGACAGACAGCGTTACCACTGTGTTATCCGTCCCCTTTATGCTTTTTTTAGAGCTCTTGTTCTCTGATGTTCAAATGTGTATATTAGATGGATTTTAATACTGTAACACTATAGGTGCATACACAATGTGCATACATTATATTATCATCATATGTTTACATTATTATACAGTATTAAAATCCGTCTAATGCACACATTTGAACGTGAGAGGACATAAGCCAAAGAAATCCGGCTGACGAATGAGAAAGGAAGAAGAAGAATTAGTCCAAATTTTTCTCTAAACAGTGAATTAAATCATTTTCCCAACAGTTCACCGCCTCATCATAGTCGGTAGGTGTTCCTCGGTGACGCGCTGTAATATACAGCAGGTGGATTCATCTCCCTGGCTTGGTCTCTCAAGCTGAAAAGAAGTCCTGCGTTTTCGTCGAGAGGACCAGCTAGAAGTAGACCAAAACCAGGAACTACCACCGACCTGGTATCAAAGTCGCATGGTGGTAAATCTCTCTCTGATTTACAAGAGCTGCAATTGCCTGTAGTGGTGACGTCCTAGAGTAGACTTTGGCCAGGCTGACCTAGGGACCCAGGGAAACACAATGGCTAAACCAGTAAAGTTCGGAAAAAATGAAAATTATGCTGGGATCCGCAGAACCAGTAAGGACGAGCCATCGAAGTATCCAAGTAAATCAAATCATAGGTAGATGTATTTTAGTAGAACATAGATAGTTTAGTGGTTCTTTTCATATTTACATAGTTTATAATAAAGTTGCTCATTTGGGCGATATTTCCTGCCATGCGGGTCTTTCGGTCGTTATCGTAACACCGCACCTCGAACTTAAGTAGTAGAGCCTTTTACGACTATGATGGTGATAATGGTGATAATAAGAGCCTAAGTGTAAAAATACGAGCAATGACGGGACCAGCAGGTAGAAGTACAGTGATCAATAAGGGCACTATCTATGGTAAAATATCTCTATAATAGTGTTAAAGTGATATAATGGAGAAAAAACGATGTCCGTGGTCGGCCTGAAGTGCGACAGGACAACAATTCAGGGAATAGTTATCAAATAGTTTCTGGAAATCCTACCGTATTTTCAACGTCGGAAGTTCAGGTATCCTTCTTCGTGGTTGGTGCAAGCATGGTGGTTATTTATGCGATCATGCCGAACTCAACTGAGAAATTCGGCCGTCTTGCGAATTCGATTTCTCCATGTTACGGTAGGCGTCATCGACAGTTTGGTCTTGTCCAAGTACCATGCTTCTAATGGACGCAGCTAAACAGTATGAGGATCACAAACTAGGTCGTGATTAAAGTAATACGGGAAATAAAAATCTCGAAAATTATTGACATTTGAGCGTTGTTATTCATCAACGAGTGTGTGAGCTATTACGCAACCAGTACCACGTTGACGCTAATCTAATCAATAGATACAATTTCAACTATGCGTTCACGAGGACTGTGTATGCATTGGAAACGTGAGGATGTCGATTATGGTTCTTTTGAAAAGCGCAATAGTTCAACACTGTTTAAACCTGTGGACGATCGACTCGGACCGTCGAAGGCTGAAAGAAATGGAAGCGTCGAAACGTTTGCCGAATAAAGTTTTTTTTCTTATAAATGAATGTTGTATTAGCTCAATCATCCACGAATATGTTGCAAAAATCTTTAGAAGCGTTGTTGTTAAGATATCGATTTATCGAAGCACTAATTTGACTCTGTTTCCAGTACTGTTTTATTCATAGAGTTGATTTACCTCTTGTGGTTAGTTCAGGCTTTGTCGTTGATTCTTGGCTGTGTTTATTATCAAGTGGAGTTCACTAAGGATTCGTTAATGAACTACAAAGGATCTGCTATACGTGCTTCGCTTGATATGGTTTTCATTTTTCTTTATCCATGTATCTCTGTGAGTGATGACCAATATGATGATTTTATTGCTTTTAAAGCCAATTCATCAAATATAAAGTCATCGTCATCCATATATTATCGCTAAAGAAACATGAATTACTCGATATTTTCCATGTCACCCGTGCTCACACAGTGTGTAGATTCCAGCATTTCTTCCAACCGCTTTTTTTGTCTTGCATTCGTCATTCACAAAGTCTTCGACTCTACAAGTGGCTCGCTTTGAACTTGAGGATTTTGTCTTGTTCGTGAATGTCGTTGAATGTTGATGGATTTTAATCCTTTCTTAAATCCCATGATGGCTATGCATTTTCAAGCCAACTGGCTCAAGATGTCGTCGAAATGAAGCGAAGGATATCAACGTAGACGCGACCACACGCTGACACACATGCTTGATTATGCGGTGGTACAGGTTATACAGTGGACATAGTTGTTCTTGTGGAAGCCGATACAGATAGCCGATCCATCCCGTGAATCAAACTGCTCTACATGCTTAACGTAGTTTTTCGATCTTGGTCCGCGCCATGTTCCTTGTTGACAATCCTGGCACGGGCGGCATACCGCGTTACTGAGTAATCCGAAAGTGTTCATATAGGTAACATTAACGAATGCTCACTGTTTTGGGAAATTCTCTGGTGTAATCTTTACTGCTTCTTTACCGCTCCTCATCTCATCTGCCACAATCATCACTAATATTTCTGATAAGTTCAGAAGATTTATCTCTTATTTCGTCATCAGCACCACCTCTTTTTTCATTCCTCTGTCATCGTGATCATTTCTTACGTTGTTCCAGGTATTTACTGGCGAGTTACCGATAGTGATTCGTGAATACCATGCTCATACATACCATCCAACTGCATTTTTTGCCGCAACTAACCTGGCAAATGTAAGTACCAAGACCAAACGCTAGATTTTGAAGAAAAAAAGAAATAAGTAATGTAAATCTTTCTTTTTACCAGTGCAATAAACAAGGGCTAAACGAAGTTTTAAGGTTCCACAGTATATTATTCTACCGACTATCTACTCAGTTATTGTCTATGGTTTTGCTGGTAAGCTCTTTTTCGTGCATCACATGTGGTATGTGTGTGTGTATTAGGTTGGTGCACATGAAATGTCCGATTCTATTGTCTTAATTTTCTACGTAATTTTTTTAAAAAAAATTGTTTTTATTTGTGCTTAATATATATTTTTAATGCAGAAAGTTTTACTTACCTACTTGATACTTGAACGGCCCGTCCTTACTAGTTGTGAGCGTCCCAGCACAATCTTCATTTCTCGGAGAATTGCTGGTTAAGCCATCGTGGTTCCCTGGAATCCCGAGGTCAGCTTGGCCAAAGTCTGCCCCAGGTAGTCAACACGACAGGCAGTAGCACCCTTTGTGGATCAGAGGGAGATTTGCCACCATACGACTTTGATACTAGGGCGCTGATGATTCCTGGTATTGGTTTACCCTTAGCTAGGCTTCCTAGTAGAAACACAGGGCTCCATCTCAGCTTGGAAAACCGGAAGTCTTCCTTTTTATATCTAGCATTGGTTTTTTAAGATTTATTATTTAAACATTTTCATAGGCTTTAGGGCGCGTGTGGCGCCGCGGTTGGAGGCGCCACTGCGACGCGCACATGGGATGCGCCCTTGGACCACCAAGCCTTCTAACCCTCCGGGATCAGCAAATTGGTACCAGATTTGTCTGGGAGGATAGCAGCACTGGCTCGATACATCAGCAGGCCACCGCGAGTTATTGTAAAGGCCAGATATGCATTCAACCCCACCTCCAACGATACTTAATGAAGTCGAATGCATGGCGCATCCCTCAGGGATTGATCAACGCTGAGAGCTTTAGAGCATTTATCCATAGGCTTTAACTTTAGCATGAATCAAAGTGATATTCATTTTCTTTTTTGTATGAGTGGAAGGGTGGACATAATGCTGCGGCAGGAACTCGTAATATCATCAAGTTTGAGGTGAAGGTAACGTTAGTCAATCAACATTGCTAACACGGTTCAGGAAATTCCGATCTGGTGACGTCGACCTCGAACTTAAGTAACGCCGTGGTCTACCTAATGAACCTGACGATGACGAATTGAAAGCAATAGTGGAAGCAAACACGCGAACAACTGTTCGAGAGCATGTAGAACAGCTTGGCCTAAGCACAGAAACAATTTCCACTCACCTGAATGGCATGGAAGGGCAAAAAACGCGTCAAGTGGGTGTCATACGAATAAAACGGTAACCAAAAATATCACCGTTTTGAAGTGTCGTCTGCTCTTATTCTTCGCAATAAAAACGACCTTTTGCTTCATCGAATTGCGATGTGTGACGAGAAATGGATTCTGTACAACAACCGGCGACGTTCAACTCAATTGCTATCAGGCTTCACAGCACTCCTCAAAGCCGAAATTGCACCAAAAAAGGCTATGGTGACTGCTAGGTGGCCTGCAGTCTGGCTGATTCATCACAGCTTTTTGAACCCTTGGGAAACAATTTAGCCAGAGAAGTATTGCCAACAAATCGACGAAATGCACCATGGACTACAACAATGATGACTGGCATCAGTCAACAGAAAAGGACCAACTCTTTCCCACGTTAAAGGCCTCGTGTTGCGGAACCAGCGCTGCAGAAGGTGAACGAGTTCGACTAGGAAAGTTCGCCTCATCCGCCATATTCACTAGACCTCTCGCCTACCCACTATTACTTCTTCAAACGCCTTGACAACTTTCTGGGCGAGAAATGCTTCACCAACCAGGATGACGCAAAAGATGCCTTCAACGAATTCATTGCTTCCAGAACCCTAAAATTTTGCGCAACTGGAACAAATGATTTTGACTCCTATCGGAGAAAGTGTTCTGATTTTAATTATGTTTATTTCGATCAATAATTAGTATGATAAATTTACGTTTGATTAAAGTTTACATCTAAAATCGGACATTTCAAGCGTTACAACATAGTATGTATATACATAGATATGTATACACATAAAAGTGTTGTTATGTACTGTATATTTGTGTGTAGGTGTGGCGGTGTGCTTTATAAGCAAAGTGTGTGAACTGTCAGCTCAATCCCGCTGGTGGGTGATTGCTAATGGCAGCGTTAGGTAGAAGACTAGCTGAGAGAAATGCAAAGCAAGGGCCTTAGTGGTGCAGTGTGTAATACGGGAGCTACCGGAAAGGGTGGTCGTGGTTCGATCTGGCCCGTGGCTCAACTTTCGCGAATACCTCAACAATGTTGTGGTTGTATTATGCATCATACCCTGCCGTGAAATATTACAGTAGGAAGCAAATAGAAGGTTAACATATATGAACTGTATTTGGTAGCCTTGTGATTGCGTTAGTATTTACAGTGTATACACATTGGATATGTGTGGTGTGTAACGCGTATAGCGCATGGTTATAGTCGTGTATAACGGCTATGTAGTATTGTGTCTTTGTTCGTATGAGAGGAAGTGCTCTACGAAAACCGGTTTACAATAATTTGAAGCCTTTAAAGCTTTTCTTAACTTTTTATCTCCAAGGTTACTCAAAGCTATTCCTGCAGTACTTTGAATTTAATGTTCTTAATGTGACAGTTGCAAATGTTGCTACATCGGCCGGTTTGTATTTCTTATACCACTTCTTATATCAAACATTATTTATTAAAATATTTATATGACTCATCTGTCATCACCTCTACTGTGTGTAACCCAGCGCGTCTTGAATTCAATTCGTTTTCTCCGCGTTTACTGTCCACAAAGGTCTTCAAATGTTCATCGTGTTGTTTTGCTTACTGCTTGAGGATAGCGTATCCGATACGAGTTCTTTGAATGCCGGTTAAGTCATCTTTCCTTACAGTGTATAGCCGAGCGAAGGCGTTGGCGTTACCACGTTGATTGAAGGAGAACATTGTAGACTGAAGGTTCGAACCATTACCTTGTTCCCTAATGGTCTGCATACTAACCATTCCGCGAACCCCAATGAAAAAGTACACCTATGAATTTGTAAATCCCAAAAAAATTTTCTATAAATTTCTGTATATTTGAGCTGACATGGAGTTAATATAAAATTTTTTATTTGGCTAGCGTTTCGCCTTTGTCGGAGCTGCGTTGATTTGACTTGATGGTCCACAAATGGTCTTTGTTGCGATGTGGATGTCCGTAGTTTCATCGGGTTAAAACTATTCTATAATCTCCTTCACGGAGTAAATATGAAAGACGAGTGATGAGCTAAAGTCAATCGAAGAAGTTTCCTCCAACTAGATTTTAGTGGCACTGTGGTTTTTTATACTTTAAAAAACTGGTGGAAAGCTGTAGGGTAAATGCGGAACGTCCACGACTGTCGGCATTAGTGGGTTTGCCAATTATGAGGCCTAATTTTTTTCTGTCCTGAGCACAAACAGAGAAGTCATTCCAACCAGAGAGAAAATGTCATCCACATTTTCAGCACTTCTTCCTTCGACTTCTATTTTCCTTATGCCAATTCTGGAATGAAGGCCATTTCATTCTTTCCATTCCTTCGTCTGCTTCTTTGGTCAATCCGCTACGTGATAACATGCCGAGGGGAAGGATTAAAAGTGCCGTTTCCAGTGCAGTCAGATCTGAATAAAACAATAACCCACCATCATCAATTGTTACTGAACTTATTGATTTAGTTTTTATGCTATTCTAAATGCAAAACGTCCCAACATTCAAACATTCAACGGTGAGGCCTTGTTGTCATTGAAGCCCAGAACGATCAGCAACTAGTGCCTAGTTAACCGGCTTGATGTCATGTACAAGATCCTTGCCGAACTCGTCTTCGACGGCCACGCAGTCGGCTTTTGCGCATTAGATTTAGATTTGTTGTTCTATAACTGGTGCGGAGTCTTAACACTTATTTGTGATCAGCTGAGTTTGCAATCAAGAATATCGAACTCTTGTGCTTCGATGGAAAGCTATTAGATTAGCAAGCTAGCGAACCAACATCCGGGTCTACTTCAATACACTATGAACACTTCCACAGCTACTCGTAGTGGGGCATAAAGAAACAGCTCAAAATCGCTATTATACAAAGAATCTCTCACTGAGAATATGTTGGTCCGCATTAATGGACTGAAATTTCCCACTTTAAATGGTACTACTCTTTATACAGACCTATTTGTAGGATATGCAGCAGCTTGTATTTTTGGTGACAATATCACTGCTACTACATTTTTTCCGTTAATTATCTCTCCATTATTAGTTTTAGGTATGTATAGTTTCCATCCGTTAGCCACCACTAACTATAGGAGAACTTTAATATAATGAGATTATAGGAGGTCATTATTGTAGCAGTTCGCTAGCTGTTCAGCAGGATGTAGAAGCAAATCTCGTGATTTTAAGCTGCCACCCTTCTAGGTTAATGCTTGTAGAACCTTGGAATTCTAAGAACTTAAAATTGATTCTGTGCCGAATATTCAGTTATATTCCTTGTCTTGATGGGCTCTCCACAGTATGCAGGACGCGTGTGGCGCAGTGGTTGGAGGCTTCACTGCGACACACATGTGGAATCGATTCCCGCACCCATGGCCCCCCAAGCCCTCCATCCCTCCAGGGTCGGCAAATTGGTACCAGACTCGTCTGGTAGGATAGCAGCACTGTCTCGATGTATCGGTAGGTCACCGCGAGTCATTGTAAAGGCTAGATATGCATCCAATCACCTCCAATGATACTTAATGAAGTCGAGTGCACGACGCATCCATCAGGGATTGATCAACGCCGAAAGCTTTGTCCTTTTTTTATTCCTGGTGTTACTTCTATTGGAAATGTTGATAACTGTAGAAATTCAGGGTTTACCTGACGAATTTCAGCTGGATTTTTCATTGATGTGAGAAGTATTCCGATTTATTTCGAAATATTCACTCCGCTGTCATGGTTCAAATATTCATATGAAGCACATCTTATTGTTTTACTTCGTCCAATAAATGAAATTAAAGGTGAGTGATCATCTACGGTACCATTGGGTCCGTACAATATTTCCTTATACCCTAACATCGAAATTCAGACCGTTTCAAAAATCTTTAAACAACAAATGTTCTGCTTGAAACTAACATCTCAGTTGTTTATCGCATTCATCTTGATTTCTTGTACTATTTTTACTAAACTTCCAGAAATTTTAAGGATGTCCATCGAACAACACCTACGACGCTCTTATTTGTTCAGCAAATAACGGTGAAGAGGTAGGAGAACCCTTGAAGTTCTTCCGATAGTTTTGATATCTCTGAATAATTATAAAGACGGAACCACTTTAGCAAACCTGTGCCCGACGAGTTTAAAATGAAGGAGCCTAACGTTTCATTCGGTAGGCTAATACGTGAAGTATAACTACTATGATGTTTTGATATTTGCAAAACTGGGGATCTCAGGTAACTTCGAACCCGCGATTACCCTCTCCGGTTTTTTGGTGTTATCCACTACACTAACCGAAAAGAATAGGCACTAAAAAAAAAGTTAAACCATTGTGACTCTTCAGCTCAACTGGAATCAGTGCTGATTTGTTCTCGCTAGATCATTTACGTTTTAGGGGGATTGCTGATAGTAACGTTAGGGTAATTAAATGGTAAGCGAACTGCAAAGCAAGAGCATCGGTAGTGCAGTGGGTAACGCGTGAGCTCCAGGAAAGGATAATCTCAGGTTCAAAGCCCACGTGAGGTTACGAGTTTTGAAATTTCTCAGCATCATTATGGTTGTGTTTAAAATGAAAAGTTAGAAACCCGTCAAATCAGTCAACTAAGCGTCAAAAAGTTAGTTTACATGATTATAGAAAATGATTCTGTTAAGTTCACCTATAACGTGTCAAACGATCTTGATCAAAAGATTTCTGGAGGAGCATTTCCAAAACAAGAATGAAGTTGTAATGGATTTCAAAGTCAACATGCAATAGTACTGTTATCCTTCGTTGAGGCGTATGTAGCGCAATGGTCAGGGGTTCCACACCGGTGGCTCCTGATTTCACCTTGCGCCCCAGGCTCCCAAAACCCTCCATCCCTCCGTGGTCGGAAAATTGCTGCCAGATTTGTCTGGCAGGATAGCACCATTGAATGGATGAGCCACCGAGAGTCGTAGTGGTACAGGCCAAATATGCATTCAGTCACTTCTAATGATGCATAATGGGATCGAATGCAAGGGGGCATCACTCGGGATTGATCAACGCCAAAAGCCTTTTCCCATGTGCCTTATCCATTGCAAGCACTTCTTCACCGGCGATTCTGGTCACGAAATAGTGTGCCCTTCTCTTCTGAGGATTTCGTGACGTCAAGAAAATTTAAAAGTTATGATTTAGAACCACGGATCTCCCTCACATGAGGGATCCGGAGCCGGTTAGTTGCGAGGCTACGTGGCGCGTCCCCAAGTGGCGGATAGGGGATTAATCGTGGACCAAAAGCAACCTTTGCGTCCATGAGACGCAGGTGGATCCAGTGGATGGACTCCCTGTTTCTGCTGCGCCGATTTGGCACATACTTTCTGTATTTGCTAGGCGTATTCATGCATGCGTGTGTGGGTGCGTTCTCGCTTTATACAAATTGTATTCTACGAGTCAATTCGGCCAAAAGCCTGCAATCAAGTGATAGGGAAGTATATGGGAGGCGGTTAGGAGTCGCCTCCAACAAATAAGCGTCATGTTCACTCTGGGAGAGCCTGGCAAGCTATCCGTTAGTATAACCAGCCCCCACGTTCAGAGCCCAGCAAGCTATAGGTGGGTATCGAATATGCTAAATACTTACTTCCTTGGATACTTGGACGGTCCGTCTTCACTAGTTGTGCTGACCCCAGCACATATGCCATTCGTTCCTTTCTCTCGCAATCGTAGTCCATGGTGGTGGTCTTGTTCGAGCATGGTAGCGCTTACGAGTCTCATACCGTGATTTGTAAAACAACTGCAGCTGCGGGTACAGCTGATTAACTTTGTTTAAGAACACGTCCGCCCAACGTGTAGGTGGTCGCCCAAGGGGGCGTTTGCATTCTCTTGGAGTCCATTCTACTGTTCTTCTCGTCCATCTGTCGTCTGTTCTTCTCATTATGCGACCGGCCCATCTATGTTTCGCTCTCGATGTACATTCTCCTGGATCTTGAAGATGTGACAGATTTCGATGGTCAGAGCTTCGTCCACTCTACTGTTCTTCTCGTCCATCTGTCGTCTGTTCTTCTCATTATGCGACCGGCCCATCTATGTTTCGCTCTCGATGTACATTCTCCTGGATCTTGAAGATGTGACAGATTTCGATGGTCAGAGCTTCGCATTCCGGCTAGATATTGAGAGTGCCGGTTATACTGATACTTACTGACACGATTGATTTTTCTTAGAGCTTGGAGATCTCCGGGTGCCCCTTAAGAGGAAGTCAAGAGGAAGGAATATTTAGCTCCTATGGTATATGCTATATGCTTATATGCAATTTTCATAAATCGTCGGAACTCGGACACAAGTTTCATCTATTTGATTTTTTGTTAATAAATATTTATTTTTCTTGGCAAGGCAGCCATCCCAAGGCATTCTCAGGTCACTACAGCCACATTTCATCGTCTGGTATAGTGGATCGAAGGGGATTTGTGTCACGTTTCAACAGTGCTTTTTAATGTCGAAGACGATTGTTCTGGAAACATGTTTCGTATGGAAACTTCATTGTGCTTGATGAATCTGTTCCGACACCTCACAGTTCGACGAACAAAAACATCTTATAGCCGTAATTAGGCTGTAATCTATTGAAAAAGATACGTAGGAACAAGGAATATAAGGGCATACCAAAATACGGAATAGGCACTGTTGGCACAACGTCGTTATTTTGGTCGCGTACGGCAAGGGCTGTCAGATATGTCTGGTCGAGAGTGGAAACATTGACCTTCAGAGCCGGCTCTGAGGAAGGCGAAACCGCCGAAACGTTAGCTATTGCATTCTAATAAATTCTATAATACCAACCTCGTGTCTGCTTATTGAAGAAAAATATCGAATTATTAATCAATACCGAGGTTAATAGAAAGTCGGTCTTGGGAATTGACCCGTTGGATCGCTAGGTCCTGCTAGTCAACGTATAGACCAGATGTGCATTTTTGCACACCCACCATGCTACGAGTCGGACGCATGTTAGGCAGTTTAATGTCGAGCACTTCATCCTTAATTTGCCCTTTATACAGTTAAAATCACCCGTTCGGTTGATTTTCTAAAGTTATGGTCCTCCCTGATTCTATTTTCCGTAGCCACTAATTTGATTTCTGGAACACGCTATCATTACTGTATCGATCGATTTCAGCTTCTGAAAGTACTCGGTTTCAATCCGAATTCGTACTGGACGAATATATTTGTGCTTGTGTTGATGATCATCGGTATGCGGACGATTGCACTTCTGGCATTTTTGATTCGAATTAAACGAAGCAGAGTTTAGTACCACATGGTTGATACTTTACAGTGAATCCATTACATTTAAGAATACTACTCATTCTAGACATTCTTGAATAATAAAAGTTTCGTCATTTCAGTTTTTCTGATTCCTTTTTTCGTTGTGATGAGTTTTCCAGCCAAGGTTTCAGGAAAAGAAGTGTTCACACTACAAAAAAAGGAATCGGGGGAAACTATTTACTACTACGTGCTTCAAGAAATCTTGACCATGTTCTGTCATGGTTCTTCAACACGCGTGCTCACGTGTGGTGCAAGGGGATTGTGTGGCATACTGGTCGAAGAGACAGGAAGACACATGTGATATCGATCCCCACGCCACAGTTCTCACCAAGCCTTCCATCCCTCCGAGCTCAGCAAATTGGTAACAGACTTGTCTGGAGGGTAGCAGTACTGGCTTGATACATCGGTAAGCGAGTCATTACGTGAGCTGAATGAATGACTGAGCTTATCTGCTAAACGTTTGTACATAGATAATACTATTTTCTTAAGACAGAAAATTGTATTTTTATTGTGATGTAGGCTGTGGAAAACTATTTGGAATGTTTTCGAAAGAGTTTGTATCACTAGGAGCGGATAGCGTAGTGGAAATGATGCTCGCTCATTACGAGCACGGTCCAGGTTCGACCCCACTCCTAACTAAATATCTCATCATTCCGGGGTCCAGAAATTGACACCAGACTTGTCTAGAAACAGTTCACTTTCCGCAATCCAAGTAGGAGTGCTCTTACCCGGGTAACCTAGGATTCAAGGAAGAATCGACATTACCAGCATCCAACAACATCGATAACGAAGATGAAAATTCTCAAGCACCAGCCCAACTTACACGCCAAAGTTCTTAAACCTTTGCGGAAGATAAATGCGTGGAACGAAATCAATTGCGCGATGTGCTGAGCTTGGTGCAGTACTTGTGAAGACGGGTCGAGTAAAAGAACTTTGGATCAGTTAACGTAATCCAAACACTCGGGATATATTTCCACAATTTTTCACAGAAGTTCGTCTTTGTTCTATTGTTCTGCCGTTACAGAATGTGAATAACGAGTCATTTTAGGATAGCTGGATCAGACACGTGTTTCTCATTGTATTCAGAATGTATGTGTGTCTTATTGAAATCAAGCAGATGTCAAACAAACCCTTGAACATTTTCATTAACACTCAAGTGTCGCATGATTCACTTCAATCAACTGAAACTAGTGCTGTAGCGCAGTACAACGTAATGGGCTGAAAAATTCCCTGCAGTACACATAAGGTCATTGATTCAACCATAGCAACCGATCTAACTAAGCGGTCCGTCTTTTCTAGGCTGGTAAATTGGTGACAGACTTATCTAGGGCAGAACAAAAAACTGTCTTGATCCATCGACTAGTGCAAGTTATTCTATAGCCTAAACGTGCAGTCACCACGCTGCCAGTTTAGTATTTACTTATTTATTTATTTATTTTTAATTTCTTTTCAACAACGATGCTTAATAAAGTCGAATGCATGGCGTTTCGTCCAGATATCGATCAGCACTGAGAGCTATACCCTTTTTGTTCTATCAGCATCTCCAAAACTCGAAATGAATTTGCTGTATGGCGAATAAATCTTATTAAGTAAATAAGGCATTTGAAGCTCTTTAAAAACTACAAAGAGTACAATATTGTAGACGAGCAATCAGCAGGAGCACCGACGTTAGACAGCTAGAGCGAAAACATATCAGACTGGCAAGCAACTGCAAGAATTCTGGACGAAAAACAATGAGCTCACCGGATTGGTACACATATATCCCGTTGATTATGTCGATTCACAGGAAATTCGACCATGGGAAAGATTCAGACTGCATAGGGGCAGTTCGAGGACAAATATCGTTTTCTAATTTTGCTTCTCTTATCCTTTAGTTCATTACACATCATTAAAAAATAATGAAATGATTAAATACGCATATAATAGATTTTTTGGAGAATCATGAAATTGTTTAGTTGATTTTCTTAAATGAGTTCTCACCATATGAAATGTATAAACAAGCCCACGGCATTTGGAAAACTGAAGGACACTTTCAAGCCAGCAAATCCCACGACCGCCTTCTTATTAACTTCAGCGTTGATCAATAAGAAAGTGTTTTGGTCCTGAGCAGAAAGGAACATGTCAATGACAGAATTTGTTCAATACTGCCTCACGTTTCAGCAGTTTCACCGTCTTGAGTGCCCGGAAAAGACAAACTGGCACGCAACTTGCTCAGTTAAGCACTTTCGCAACAGCAGAATATACTGAACACCCAACTTTAATTCGCATAGTAAGCGGCCCATTTTGAATGCTCATTGTTTCGGGTTTTTTAAGGCTTCCGGTAATTAATGATGTATAAAGCGATCTTTTATAATAATAACGAAGTGCTGTACAAGAAAAGTGTGGCGAATTTCCTTGTTCTCGAGCCATTAACATGGTTCACTGGGGAGCCTTGGCATAGGACTGGCATAGGATTGAAGACTTTCTTGGTTACTGGTCGAATTACTTGGTATCACCTGTATCACCTGTAGTCCCATTGATCGTCCAGTGACTCGAGCGGGCGCCAGTAAAGCCTCTGTTATTCCTTGTCGCGTGTAAGAGTAGCCCAGTGGGTTTTGCTCGCTCTAGAGACACTTCGAGCATCCCATCTTTCTTCTAGGCTTTTCGTGAAGAACTCTAACCATCGGGTCGGTGGTCTTCCTACAGTACGTTTGACATCCCGAGGAATCCAGTCACTAACGGCTCTAGCCCATCGGTTATCATTCATACGCAATACGGGACGGGCGCACCTTATCTTCGACTGTTTGGTATACAGAACGGCATCTTTGATTTTTGATCGTTAAACCAGGTTGGGGCTTCAAATCACATGCCTTACTTGTGTGAAACAGGATTCTCCTAGCGCTGTCCTTTCGACTGCTCGTTCGATAACGCTGAGTGATCTCTAATCCTGCTTACGCAGAGACCAGGTTTCTGAAGCATACGCTGGGGCAGAAAGAGCCGCTGAGTCGCAAAGGTGGGCACCGAGTCGGGTGTTCTTTGTTCTCTTCACTACATCCTCGATGCTCTTGAAAGCTCCCCAAGCCGCTCCTTTCCTTCTGCTCAGCCCTGGAGCTAAGTCGTTCATCATATTGATTTTCCGACCTAGATGGACATAACAGGAGCATTCGGAGATATTCGTTCCATTGAGCGTGAATGGGGCAAACGAACCCACTCCGTTCTTCATGAACATCGTTTTCTTCAGATATAGTCGAAGACCAGTCTTTCCACACGCTTTATCAAAGTCCGCAAGCATACGTTCCGCTTGGTTAATGTTTGGTGTTATAAGAACAATGTCATCAGCAAAGTGAAGATAATGTAACTGCTAACCATCGATTTTCACTCCCATATTATCCCATTCCAATGTTCGCATGACGTTCTGGAGGGTGGCGGTAAATAATTTTGGAGAGATTGTATCGCCCTGCCTAACTCCTCTTTTGACGTCA